>NIPM01000013.1:949793-1167148 GCA_002738285.1 Holacanthella duospinosa | reverse complement strand
AACCCCGCCACACGTTTATAGGCCTCATTATAGCAGGGATTTCATTATATGTATTTTTTATAGAAATTTTCCGTATATTAACCAAGTTCCACTGTATAGCGAATCAAAATGTTCTAAATAAATACAACCAGCTATGTGTTTAATTTCGCCTCACGTGTCCGTCTCTGTGTGGTGGTGGTAGTGTGAAACAAGTCAAGAAGCAGTAATTACGTTCGCTTCCATAGGTAATTGAATTGGTATGGATTTCGTAACCGTATTCCATACTAAAGGATCTTCCAACCGTATAAACTTGGATGGCGTTAATATTAGAATGCTACCTGGCACTCTACGTCTTATGGGTATGCTAGAGAAGACTTTCTAATCTCACTCGTTAATCTTTCGTTTGCAGGAGAAATTTGGTAATTGTTTTAGGAGTTCGGATTCGGAAGGCGCAGATAGACAGGTCTCTGTTTTAATTTCCGCTCCGCTCTCCCTCTGTGATGTATCAGTCGTTCCGCTCTACTCTCCATCTTGCTCCCTGCAAATTTATTATCGTCCACACATGGGCCACCTCCGCGGAGGGCGAAGGGGAGGGGTGGAGGGCAGAGGGGTGAAATCTGCCCGGAGGGATGGAGCGGTGGAGGGCTAAAGTTGATCTGGAGGGGTGGAGGGCTGAAGTTGATCTGGAGGGGTGGAGGGCTGAAGTTGATCTGGAAGGGTGGAGGACTGAAGTTGATCTGGAGAGGTGGAGGGCTGAAGTTGATCTGGAGGGGTGGAGGGCTGAAATTGATCTGGAGGGGTGGAGGTGTAATATTATCCTTGGAGGGCTCTTATGTTCAACAGAGGGCGGAAGGCTGGAGTCTTTTTATAGAGCAATAGAGCCATTTTGAATCCGTAATCCTTGTACAATCCATTTATTTTGTTTTTGTTGTGTTCCGGTGTATTCAATATTTAATAAAGTAAAATTATTTAATCACAAAATCAGAATACTACTAAAATGAAAGGGAATCGATTAGAAATTAACCGAAAATTATTGCGGGATGGATGAAATCCAGTAGAAGCTGTTGTAGGCGGACGCGGATAGGTCTTTACTGAGTGGACTGGAAGGTGGAGGGGTCACCTTAAAGTGGTCTTGCTGAATAGAGGGCGGAGGGGTGGAGGGATAAATTTAGCTTGGAGGGGTGGAGGGCTGGAAGGTGGAGGGGTCAATTTAGCTTGGAGGGGTGGAGGGGTCAGCTTGGAGGGGTAGAGTGGTCTTTGCTGACTGGAGGGCCCATCTATGTTATTGTCCGGCACCGTTCGCTCGCTGCATGGTTATTGCTTTGTCTCCACTCTGATCTTGCTCCCGAAAATTTTGTTCCTACCGTTCCGCTCTCGCTCTATTAGTTATTATTCGTTTCGCTCCCAATTTCTGCCGAGCATTGCTCACAGTAACAACGTCTCAAATCATACGAAGCTTTTTTGTTGCTGGTGTAGTTCCTCGTCTACCTGTTGTGAATCCGAATTCAGAATCCACCACTCGTTTTACTACGATTGAGGAAGTGAAGAAGTCTAGAGGGAAATTGAATCATGTTGACCTGAATCCAGTGTTTCATTCGTTTCCGAACCAACCGAATCAGAAGGTAATTACTTGTTCCAACACTTGAATGACATCCATTGTTACTGTCTCTGATCTGATGTCTTTCCTATTTATTCTAGACAGGATTCGATAAGGGGCATAAAATTGAATTCATTTTTGGATTATATACAGAAGAGAACTCCCCGTCATGCTATGCGGTCAAGTGGGAAACAATTGACGAGGAATTTGGGACTGACCTTGAGCTTATCAGAATTGATGAAGTGAAAGCTAAGGCTCCATTGAAAGTTCTTGAATATTATGAGGCTGTCCTTGCCCTTCATTACAGTGATAATCTCTATCTCGAGGTATTCTCACGACAGTCAGTGCAAGGGTCTCCCTGAATATACACAGAAAAGTAGTTACTGTTCATTTTAATTAACTTAAGTTTACATGTTTTTGAGCATTTACAAATATTTTCTGGGATGACTTGACATGTTTTGTGTCGTGAAATTAAATATTCATTAGTAGACTAGAAAGTGCACAGTTTTAGTACACTGACGTAATTTTTCTAAGTTGTAGACTGGCTTTATGACAACGTAAGGTATGTAATGACATAACGTAAGGCTAGAAGAAATCAGAGGTGGCAGTTCAGTTTAAGAAATTCAGTTATGCTAATCATCCAAAATTAGACAGTTCTAGGATGTTTTTCTACAGGATCGGACCTGCCTAGGTCAGGTTATAGAAATTATAATCTTTTGTCACCCCTGAATGTCAAACGAAGCAATGTCAGAGAGAATGAGCCCAAAAAGCTCTAATCTCTCTTCGTGAATGGTCAACATTACCAACTCCCATCTAATCTCTCTTCGTGATTGGTCCTCTTGTATAATCTCTCTTGGTGATTGTTCCTCAGAAAACCAAATACCTTCTATAGAGTTTTTCCTATCTATTACTATCTCTCATCTATGTACCCTACCCTGGAAATGTCAAACGAAGCAACACCCTATCCTGGTGCCGGCGAAATTTTCATGCATTTCTGGCAGAATCCCCTACGCCGGGTATTTACTGGAATATGAACAAATTAAGAGTTTTTGGACAGACATTACTCATCTATTGTTTTGAGAATAAACTGGTAAATTTCAACGTAGTAATCATTGATTGAGACAAAGAATACAGAATAATTTTGCCACGAAAATTCAAACCGGTCAACTTATCACAGTTTAGTAGGTTTTATTTTATTTGTGAGATGAAAAACACCAAAGTAAAAATAACCGACTCGTACCCAAGACTTGTGCGTAGCACAGACCGACCGCGGAAACTTTGACTAAGCCTTTACTAAAAATCCTAAATTTAAAACTAAAGTGTGAGTACACTTCTGCACTCGAGGGTTTCCTTATCTGAAACGTGACGTTTGAACCCATACTTATTTTATTATTGTTTGGAGATTTGAGAATCCAGGAGTCTAGGAGCACTGCATCCATAGGTGGGCAGACTACTACCTTAAAATTTCCAAATTGAAAATGAAGCATTTGTAGTGTTCTCTATGACTCTGACTCTGACTCTGACTCTCATGACTCTGACTCCTANAGGTGGGCAGACTACTACCTTAAAATTTCCAAATTGAAAATGAAGCATTTGTAGTGTTCTCTATGACTCTGACTCCGGAGTCATGACTCTGACTCTGACTCTGACTCTCATGACTCTGACTCCTGGGGTTTTTGGGAGTCGGGAGTCATTTGATGACTGTGACTCCAAGGGTTTTGGGAGTCAGAGTCATGACTCTGGGAGTCGACTCCGAGACTTGGGAGTCATGATTCTTTTGAAACATGCGCACATGGGCATATGGGACTACTTTTTACTTTTTTTTCTCGCCTGCTTTTATCGCTTAACGCAAGATTCCTTGACAAAAAGAAACTAGAAAATTAACTCTTGTCAGGTTACAACATATGTCGTAAATTTTTTTAAATTACAAATTTTTTTCATGAATGTTGGTCGACATCCAGACCCAAGGTATGGCAATGCAGCTGCAAACAAAATTTACGTGAAGAAAATATTATTTTGATAGTTATTTTTACAAAGAAATATTTTAAAAAGTTAAGAATTATTTATTTAACCTGATGAAAGTGGCTATTTTAGGTTCTTATTGTCAAGGAAACTTGACTAAACGTATAAAAAATTTTAGTTTCAAATTGTCCTATACGATTTTCCATTTTTGTATTATGTGACCTCGGAGTCGAGAGTCATGACTCTGACTCTGACTCAGAGTCGACTCCCAAAATTCAAGGAGTCAGAGTCATGACTCCAAGAATCGACTCCTAACGTTTAGAGAGTCAGAATCATGACTCCCATNGAATCGACTCCTAACGTTTAGAGAGTCAGAGTCATGACTCCCATAGTCAATGACTCTGACTCCGGCTAAACTGGGAGTCATGGAGAACACTACGCATTTGTATCGTTCATCAATTCAAATTACAAATTGTGCATTACGTAAATACATTTCCAAAAAATTACACATTACAAATTCCAGTAATTGCATTACATTTTATCCAAATTACGTTATTTTTGTCCCCAATATACAATGGGGCTATATTTTGAAACTGTTCGATGTTTTTATATAACGGTTTATTTTATTTCGGACAGGTGCATTTTTTAGGTAATTATAAAGTCAGGAATAAAAAAATTTTTAGTAAAAACCTAAGAATTTCATAAACTTTGTATTGAAAACTGCAATCAACAATGAAAAATTATTCAAAAATTTTTATTTAAAGTGGAGTTTCATTACAATTCAGTTTTTCGTAGTTCGAATTAAATATTGACAATTACTTTGTTTTAGACAAATTACAGTTATAAATTACCCATTCAAAATTGGAATTAGATTATCTAATACGATGCCCATGGTCTATAACGATACCTGTCTATCAAATTCCCAATCCTACTCAGGAACAATGTGGCAACATGGTAGGGCTTCCCAAAAGATAGGGGAATGCGGTTTTTAGTAACACCAAGAAAATTGTAAATAAGCTTGAGTGACTTACCTTAGTAAATTCTGAGTCAAATCAGTCAT
The DNA here is from genome assembly GCA_002738285.1 of Holacanthella duospinosa. Lineage (NCBI taxonomy): Eukaryota > Metazoa > Arthropoda > Collembola > Poduromorpha > Neanuridae > Holacanthella > Holacanthella duospinosa. Next base: position 1,162,550 of record NIPM01000013.1, on the reverse strand, counting down.
AATAATAAGTTAATTGGACCTGCGTCCCATGCATGCCCCTCATGTAATAAAGCCCTCACTACAGGTACAATCCAAAAATTAATTATTCTAAATATAATACTATAAGTTTTAGGTTCATTAGGTTTGAGCAGTCAACAGTGCAATGGGATGTTGCAATCAACACCCGATATGTCACACGTTTAAGTATCAGTTGCCACAAGGTCGCTATGAAGGCTATGAAGGCAATCTAAAATGGCTATCACATGATAGCCATTTTAGATTAATTCCTCATAGCAACCTTGAGTTGCCAATTGATTACTGTCCACTAGTTTCTCAGATTGGATTCTACCAAAAGATGGTCAGGAAAGGTTAACGACATGTACTTTCTTTCAGTTTTATCGTTGTACTATCTCCTGTTGGCTGACTAAATGTTGAATAACGTCTCATCATCATGGATTTCAATGAGATTTTTCGACGTATTAAACGTTACTTCGAACTTATTACTCATACGTAAGTATCTTGTGATTCTTGCAAACCTTACAGCCAACTTACGAATTCTGATTTACCTTTTTCACTAAACAGATACCGGAGATTGTTCTTCATCGCGGTCGGATTGTTTTTACTCATATGGATATTTGGCTTTCGATTCTTCCCATCCGAGAATTATCGTTCATTAGCGGGTTAGTTATGATTTTTGGTTATGATGTAGTTGGCACTATCTTTTAATTTGTCTTTTAATTTAAGATCCAATCGATGAATGTTTACATACTCATCTATCCCGAATGAATCGAGAAGTACAACGACTTGATACAATTATCCAACATGTTCCTCGATTTCCTGAAGAAGATGGACTATTGCCTTACGTTGGAAATGGTTACATTGGAGCAGTTATTGTAGAAGAATCCACAATTCATATCAAAGTAAAGGTATGTCTCAGTTTATTTTTTTAAGTTTAGAATGATTCTATGAAGATACGACGAAAAGAAAATACGATTGCATTTTGAAAATATGACCGAAATTGTGGCCTGGTGAAAGTAATTTGACCGATATACAGTACGACTACCATTAATCTATTCTAAGGAAGAGTCTTTTGACCCATGCACTTTTGCTGGAAAAAGCAGGTTAGTTTTTTTTTCGCAGAGAAATCAGTTAATTAAAAAATTTTCTGAGGCAACACTTTTCAGTTTCAGAAAGATCATTGAAAAGTAGGATACGAAGTTGAAAATATCAAGTCTCTATTACCAGTGTATCTTAAGTTATGATTTTTTGAAAATTAAAATTCTTGGACATTCTTTTGAAACGCCCATCTCTTAAGTACTAAATCTCAAAAGAATGTCTAAGAATTTTAATTTTCAAAAAATCATAACTTATGATACATTGGTAATAGAGACTTGATATTTTCAACTTCGTATCCTACTTTTCAATGATCTTTCTGAAACTGAAAAGTGTTGCCTCAGAAAATTTTTTAATTTCCTCTGCGAAAAAAAAAACTAACCTGCTTTCTCCAGCAAAAGTGCATGGGTCAAAAGTCTTCCCTAGGATAGATTAATGGTAGTCGTACTGTATGGCTTAAAAAGCTGTTTAGTAACTCCGTCACACTATTTAGGGACAAAGTGATGACTTTCAGCCCCATACCCTTTGCTGGAGAAATCATAAGTGGCCTACTAATTAAGATAATGCATTTCAGAAGTTGTTATAACAAAAAAATCAAGTCTCCACGATTACTGTGGAAATAATTACAATTTTTTTTTAACTGAAGTTTTTAATGTTTTGTTGAAACGATGTACAAGCAAGAGCTGAACGTTCCATAAGCACATTCAAAAATTTCAATTTCTAACAAATCATACCTTTTTTGCCACTGAACGTAGAGACTAATCTTTGTTAAGCGATATTTATTCATTATGTGATTCACTTGCTTTAATTTTAGTCTAAGTAGATGTACAGTGTTAAATTTTTCAACTAACAAGTTTCCGCATTGTTGAAATTCTCATTCTGCAATTTCGGCGCCGTATTTTCAGCTCCAAATTTCGTCGCCATATCTTCGTGGTACTATACAAAATGGCACTTATTATTTACAATGATGTGAGAATCTTTATGCAGAATGGACGAGTCCTGTCATTGCCTTTGCNACAAAAAAATCAAGTCTCCACGATTACTGTGGAAATAATTACAATTTTTTTTTAACTGAAGTTTTTAATGTTTTATTGAAACGATGTACAAGCAAGAGCTGAACGTTCCATAAGCACATTCAAAAATTTCAATTTCTAACAAATCATAGNTTAATGTTTTGTTGAAACGATGTACAAGCAAGAGCTGAACGTTCCATAAGCACATTCAAAAATTTCAATTTCTAACAAATCATACCTTTTTTGCCACTGAACGTAGAGACTAATCTTTGTTAAGCGATATTTATTCATTATGTGATTCACTTGCTTTAATTTTAGTCTAAGTAGATGTACAGTGTTAAATTTTGCAACTAACAAGTTTCCGCATTGTTGAAATTCTCATTCTGCAATTTCGGCGCCGTATTTTCAGCTCCAAATTTCGTCGCCATATCTTCGTGGTACTATACAAAATGGCACTTATTATTTACAATGATGTGAGAATCTTTATGCAGAATGGACGAGTCCTGTCATTGCCTTTGCCATTTCGTCCTATTGTTCGAGTTTCTGTTACTGATGAAGATTCAAGACGAGAGGCTTATGCATCCCAGTATGTTCATGGTATGGTGCAACAAGTGTCTTGCATTCAGAGAGATGAGAGAGACTCGATAGTTATCATTAGCAAATTCTATGCTCATCGGACTCATCCTACTATTTTCGAACAAGACATCACCGTTAGTAACCCTAGTCAGAAAGATGCTATTGTCCAATTTGAACAGTTGGGATGGACTGGAGATCCACCCTTTGCCTCTGATATAAAAAAGTAAAACCTAGTTTTAAATTTGATTAAATATAAATAATAAACATTCAATTATTTTTTTTAAGAATTCAAAACGGTGATGAGGAAGTGAGCTACATCTTAAGCAGAGGGATTATCCAGTCAAGCAAGGGTCTTGTGGGAGTTGCCATGGCCTATAAAAAAGTTCCTGGTGCTATGGAGGTAAAATAATATTGCAGTGCACTTCGCTTATAAAATAATTTCCTCCGTCATCGAAAAATTCAAGTCTTAAAAGCGTGTGGTCTTATAACGGATATAAGACCAAACTATTCTAATAACAGATATAAGATTAAGCTAATCTTATAAAAAGTATGTGAAAGAAGTTTATCTTTTTTGATCTTGCTCAGATTTTGATAAGTCGATAACGAGATAATGTGAAATGATATCCCATTGATTTAACTACAAATCATGAAATTCTAGCAAAATGAAGATTTTTTTTTTGGGTGGATGATAACAAAAGCGAATTGAGTGGAGGATTTACCTCGTCATAAAACCAAATTCCACCCATCTAATAAGAAAATTGGGCCTTATAATGATAAAAAAAACCCAGTTATGAAACCGAAAAGTATGATGTTATAACTGTTGGTCTGGTAGAATGTTTCTTGTCGAAGAGNACTACAAATCATGAAATTCTAGCAAAATGAAGATTTTTTTTTTGGGTGGATGATAACAAAAGCGAATTGAGTGGGGGATTTACCTCGTCATAAAACCAAATTCCACCCATCTAATAAGAAAATTGGGCCTTATAATGATAAGAAAAACCCAGTTATGAAACCGAAAAGTATGATGTTATAACTGTTGGTCTGGTAGAATGTTTCTTGTCGAAGAGNGAAAAACCCAGTTATGAAACCGAAAAGTATGATGTTATAACTGTTGGTCTGGTAGAATGTTTCTTGTCGAAGAGAAAATAACCGAGTTGGTATAATAACCGAAGTGCACTTACCTACATATAAAACAGATAAACGTTTGGTATGTTTTCCAATTTTAGGTGAAAGCCAAATCAACATTATCCTTTAGAGTTATTACTGCTGTTAATTATGCCTATCTTGCGTCCAAACGGGAATTTGACACCATTCAACAATCACTTTTAAATAAGTCGGAAATGGTAAGCTAGGTTAAAATTCGTTTATCTCACCAAAATTTCGGATGTTTTAGTACTTTCATTGGGTTTTATTGAATTCAGGAATTAAAGCGAGTCCTTGGTTTCAACACGCAAAATTTTCAATCGCTCCATGATATAGCCTGGGGCAATCTATGGACAACAGGATTTTCTATCAGCCCTTCCAAGGCAATAAATGCATTGAATGGAGACATCATCAATGCTACAATTTATTACGTTTTGTCTCAAGTCAGAGCTCCTCTCTACGAGACCGGTGTACCCCTTGTAGATATATCAGAAGCAAATGTTGTCCTAACTTATGCTGATGGATGCTATGGGGGACATAATACATTGTGAGTTTTCAAATTAACCAAATCAAATACTAGCATAACTTTAATTTGTTTTCTGTTAGGCAAGCTAAAAATCTTTGGTCAAGTTTTAAATCTGAAAGAGAAATCGTCGAAGTTGCTAACCTCTGGCTGTTAACTTTGCAACGATTGGTAAGTCTGGACTTTAGGCGCTAAAATTAAAGTCGTCATAATTGATGCCTAGACTTGAAAACGATTCTGAATGTGGTTAAAAGAAAATTAATCTTGTCAGGGTTGCCATAATCTCCTTAAAGCAGGAGCAAGTGGAGTTATTCAAGGGATGGTACTCAGTTTCGGTGGTCTTAAATTTAGCAACTATCACCTAGAATTCAATAGTGAACCAAAAGATTTACACAGAGATTACCACTTCAGGTAAGGCTTTTTGTCTGCACATTTCAACAACACTATTGCATTATGTCTACCAAGATCAAGATCTAGACGCCATTAATTTTTTTTTNTGTCTGCACATTTCAACAACACTATTGCATTATGTCTACCAAGATCAAGATCTAGACGCCATTAATTTTTTTTTGTTTTTAGGAGAATTGCGTATGGGAATGCTACACACGTGAATATCAGCGTCACTGTAGGGTCAANTGTCTGCACATTTCAACAACACTATTGCATTATGTCTACCAAGATCAAGATCTAGACGCCATTAATTTTTTTTTTGTTTTTAGGAGAATTGCGTATGGGAATGCTACACACGTGAATATCAGCGTCACTGTAGGGTCAAANTTTTTTTTTGTTTTTAGGAGAATTGCGTATGGGAATGCTACACACGTGAATATCAGCGTCACTGTAGGGTCAAATAACAAGGCTGTGATTCTGGCTGCTTTGGATCGTAGTGACAAGGAGTATTTTGCCTGTGACGCAGGGTGTTTGGATACACCAGTACAATTGGGTCCTGAGAAGAAACAGTTTCCAGTGAAACTGACAGATCCAATTACGTCTATTTTGTATATTACATCCGATCGGGGCCATATTGAGGAACTGCGGCTTTCCATCCATGTGAAGGAAGTCCTGGAAGGTTTGTTAAAGCTTAGCTTAAGTGAGGAAACCTTAAGTAGTATGAAACATTCCATGTAATTTACTTCTTTTTCAGCTCCTCCGCATGAAAATCATGTGATGTCAATGCATAAACACGGAACTGGTTATGGAACGATGTCTACAATGTTCTGGATCTCAATCTCTCTCGTCATCATATTGTTTCACATCTTTCTCTTTCACTTGGTCTACACAGAGTACTTTGGCTCTCAGGAAAAGTTTCGTTCGAGGTAACTGTGATTGTAATTGAATTTCGTAGAATCACAAACAACCTTTTACACTAAGACTGCTGGAAGGATATTTTTTTTTTTGTAATAAGGAATAATTTATAACGAAAGAATAACTCTAATACTGGATTCCGATCTTAATTTCTGCAATTTTGCACTAACGTAGCCTGACCGGACTATAGGACCTTATGATTTTTCATTTTCTTTCAGCTACTCCTTCAAGAAGTCTTAACCTGTTCTAATGGAGGTTGTCTGTGAATTCCACGCTAATAAGAACGAGTAAATAAAATCCATCTAAGAATAAGAGTGAGTAAAGTAATAAACTGTTCCGGACCAATTTCAGGTGGTTAATGTACAGAATTTCCTTANCTAAGAATAAGAGTGAGTAAAGTAATAAACTGTTCCGGACCAATTTCAGGTGGTTAATGTACAGAATTTCCTTAGTCAGAATTTATAGGTTTTTATTTTACTCTTTTTTATTTTAGCTATTGCTTGACAAAAAAAAAATTTTTTTTTTACAAGGAATAATAAATTTATGGAAACCATTCAAAGTAGACATCTAGATTCGTCTCTTTGATTATNCTAAGAATAAGAGTGAGTAAAGTAATAAACTGTTCCGGACCAATTTCAGGTGGTTAATGTACAGAATTTCCTTAATCAGAATTTATAGGTTTTTATTTTACTCTTTTTTATTTTAGCTATTGCTTGACAAAAAAAAAATTTTTTTTTACAAGGAATAATAAATTTATGGAAACCATTCAAAGTAGACATCTAGATTCGTCTCTTTGATTATGTCCAGGAGAATCTATTGTGTTTCTCATCTGACCAACAACATCATTCTCCCCTTAAAACCTTGCAAATATTTAGAATCAAGTTTTGCTTTTCAAATTAAGGTTATGTTTATTTATGTGGTCTCGATTCTATCATTTTTCGAAATAAGTTTTTGAATCGATCCAAAGACCTTGTTTGCCAACCTGATCAATTGTGAATGTCATCTGAAGATTGAGAGAAACTAGTTGACTCATGGAAGGAATGATCTTCAGAAACTCTGTCGGTTCAATGTGTCTCAAGTACGACAAACTTACATCTTCAAGATTCTGTAGAAAAATAACAAAATGGAAACATAATCCGTCATCCGCCTTTTCTCAGTTTTCAACTCCAGTCAAGAAAATTTTGAAAAAAATAAAAATAAAATAAAATGTTACCTTACACCGTTGAAGAAAAATAAGACCATGATATATTTCTCCAGTTCCAAATTCCAAATTAATTCTTTGGAGTTGTTTTAAAATTAAGAGATATATTTCCGTATCAAAGAACATGTTGATCCAATGACTTTCAGTTAACTCTTCTAAAACTGAAGATACTGAAAAGATTTGAACTAGACATGGTTAAAATATTACAGAAATTATCAGTAGTCGAAAATCTTGGTTTAGAAAAACATTATTCAATGATGAGTTTAATTTTGAACGATAGAATCAATTCTAATAAATATGCAAACTATTCTCATCCCTACTCTATTGAAATTTTCGATAAACAACTAAAGTGTAAATATTAACATTTGAATTTGAATTTAAGATTGGTCAAATACTATGAATACGTGTTGCCAGTCAGTAGTAATGTTTCGAAAGATAAATACCAAGTTTCTACAAGAATAATTTTATAATTCAAAGGATTTCATTAGTACTGTATACTTTGGCTATAAGAGTGATTAATACATATAATACCTATAAAAGATGAACTCGGTTAGTAAAACTTGAATTATTTTTTGTCTCTTTGAACCCACTCTGATGTTATTTTAGTACTAAATAATAGTTATACACATAATGTACGTTATACATAAGACCCCACGGTTTTAAAAGTCGGATTTTTTGAGTCTCAAAATCAAAATTTTATAACCGGAAGTTACACTACTCTCCTTACATAAAGTACTACTATAAACGGGTTTTGAGTAGGTCTCTATAGTTATGTAAAATCCTTTACGGATGATAATTTCTTATCAAGAAAAGAAATTTCTATAGCAAGAGGTTAAATTTGAGGTAAAGTACTAATCGATTTTTGTTGTCTGAAAGGAAGTTGTCAAAAGCAGAGGAGAAAGTTAGTTTCTCCTCTATCTTTTTTTATTTATTTTTTTTTTTCGTCTATTTTTCCAGTCAACAGATCCTTTTTCTCATTTCCATTTCATTCCGTTGACAAAGTTGTGGGTCTAAATCCTACAAGTATAATGACGAGGTTTCGAGACTCACCGAAGTGATTTGTCGTGGTGATGTAAGTGAAAAGGACGTAATTAGACGATAAAAGGAGTAGTGAATGATAGGACTAGAGCACTAGGTGGTCTACTTTCTCTACTTTCTCATATCATACGGTCTTTGGTTCTGTCAAAAGTTATTTTACCACAGTGGTTGTTAAATTTCAAATACTCCTCATCATTTCTATACTACTCCAACTATTAGTTGAAGGATATTTTAAATTATACTCTAGACTTGTAATTTCGGAATGAATCAATTTACTAGTACTAATACTCTTCCTCAAATTTAAAACTTTCAGTTTGGAAAGTTTTTTTTTTTTTTTTTTTTTCTTTTTTTTTCAGTTAGTTTGAAACATATGTCAACTGTCTGTAAAATAAATAAGCTCTCCATGAGTGTCGCTCATAACTCCTCCTGTTTCAGATTTCCTGTCAAGAGCGACAAAATAAATTTGAGTCTTTTCTCAACATATTTGATAAAGTTGAATTTAGTTTTTATTTGAAATTTATTTTAGAGAAAGGGATATTTAGAAGAGGGAAATGTCGTCGACAGTCTTTTGATATCTAGCATACATATAGTCGTCAAGGGAGGGAAAGTGTTTGGGGATCAAAAGAAAAGGTCTGACTGGAGTCCTGAAAGGACACTTTTTATACCCAACTACCGAACCTCTGCTTCTACAAAAACACCATATTATATCTCACTCAAACTTCTCTTCATCTTGAAAAGAAATTAGAATTGTCTTTCAAAATATAATTCTACAACTCTTTCAGTCCTACCAACCAATCACAACCTACCTGGTGAGAAGGAGATGAAACATCTCCCAACACAGTCAACCATCATCATAATAACATTCATTTTACAACTATCAATCCCACCATTTGTATCTACAAGAGTCGAATAACACTTCCTTTTACTCCTAATCTAACAATCTAACTCAAAAAATATATTATATACTTTTTTTTTAATAAAAATGACTCAAGTTTTTATATACTAATATTTAGAAATCCTTTTCCCAATGAATAGAGGGTTCTTCAAAGTCAAAGTAAATTTATATAATTATATTAAAGAATAAGTAATGTAAGAGAGGAAAAGAGAAAAATAGACAGAATGTATCAACCATTTTATTCATTAAGCATTACGAATGGTTTAATTTGTATAATATCCGCACAAGTTTATGCTTTATACTTCAAACCCAACCCCTGAGGACGTGAAGACGAGATCTAATAATGATGATCCTTATAAATGAATTTACTGTTGTATTCAAGACTCTTACGAACCATATGCTCATCTCTACAAATTTTCCAAAATATAATTTTCTAGGATCAATGGCTTTTGAAAGACTATTCTCAATTATTGACTTTTTATCCAAACTCATTCTAACCAAGGACAGAATTTGATGAGGAACCTCATCTCGAACCTCATCTCGAACCTCACTTCATCTTACTACAATGAGGAATAGAATTACAAAGTTTTTCGAGTCTTGAATTAAAAAATAATGTAAAATAATGTAGATAATTGATTTGTAAGATTGATATTTTTGTTAGTAAAGATAATTAGATTGGTGTAGAGTAATATTTGTGGGTAGTTTGAGTGAGGTGAGATGAGGTCATTGACTCTGTGTGTATAAAGTCTTGAGTAAATTCAAAGACATTTACCTCCAGATGATCATCTTCCTCAACTAATGGAAATGAATCTTCTCATGCGAATCCTCACCAAATCAACAACCCCTCTCTCGTTCCGTCATCAACTTAATCTCCATTACCAAGAGTGGAATAATAACGTATTATTGGGATTTTTCGGAGGGAAAGAAAAAAGTTGGATATGGTAGTAAGTCGGAGTATTCTCTACTATAGTATTTTCTAGGATAATCCTCAGATTCCCTCCTGGTATCTTGGAAATGGAGTGAGCTCTAGTTCGGAATCTAATCCTTTTGATGTTTAGAAAAGCTCATCCCTCTAATGATTCCGTCATACAGCATCCAATTTACTACCCCCTGCTATCTCAAAGGATTTAGACCAATATGCAATACTCCAACCATCCATATCCAGTCACAAATATCTACTACTCCTATCTTCTAAAGGACCGCACTTTCTCCAATTTAGACTCTATTCTCAATCATTTCCCATCCTATTTCTACAATTATACAGAAAGGGATTATGGTAATGGACTCTCTTCGGAGTATTTATTTATTATTTTTTTTTTTTTTTTAGAAAAGAGAGCAAGGGTGTAAGGGGTTCTGGGTGACTTGTTGTGGATTATATCACAGAAATGACAATGGATCACTCGTGCTTGTCATGTGACGATTGTGAAAGACAGGGCAAAGACCATTCAAGAAATCCCTCAGGCTGTTGGAGATTATTTTTTTTTTCTATTCAAGTATCTCAAGTGCGATGACTTTTCTTTATTTTTTTTTTGAGTAAAGATTTTGGTATCTCTGAGATGGGTCGTTGGAAACCACGGTGGTTAGTTGATATGAATTGCAAAAAAAAAAAAAAACCTTGGTATAAATTTTGTGTAAGTTTTAGGGGTAGAAGGGTAGTTTGACGTTGGGATGTATTTTGAATCCATATAGAGCAAGTTCAGGTTTTGGTCTTAGTAAAAAGTTGAGTATGAAATGTATTGTTTTCTTTGGTTGGTAATAAGAATGAAATTCTAAAAGCAAGTTCAAGGTAAGTTCTTCCCTTGAAGTAAGGTGTCATTGCCCCATCACCATTATCATCAGTTTCGCTAAACCATCACTCCTCAACACAATGCGTCTTCTCTTAGCCAAACTCCTTAGTCCATACCCAATTACACCGTTGTATCCACAACATGAAAAGACTTGTAATTTCATACCACCTCATCTAGTTGGCTACTTTAGGTACCCTTTCTTCCCTAGGGACACTAACGGGATCATCAAAGGAAGTTCATTTCTCTCTTAAAAATACATATTAAGTCTGAGACATTCAAAATACTAAACTTACACTAATCTACCTACTTTACCCAACATACACACTACTACAAAACAAGCTCCGGAAAATATGACATAAAAAAAAAAAAAGGCTACTGAAATTATGACGTTGGAAATAATGTTGAGTCTGTGAGTGTAATGAATTGTGAGGAAAATACAGTCCAACAAAAAATAATAACTCACTACAGAGATAAATCCGAAAATGTTAATTAATTTAAATTCAGTTATGGCATGAATTTAGTAAATTCTAATTCCTTTAGCCTTTAGCTTTTTCTTTGCAAAAAACGTTAAACCTGAGTATTTGGATCCTTAAATTTGAAGAGTTTAAGAGATGGAGGAATAGAATGAGGTTGACAATGTCGGTGATCGCTAGATGGAAACACTATTTGAAATATTTTATTATTCTAAATTTAGTATTTACTTTGTCTACATTGAGCTTATAGCTTAAGCTAAGCTTAAGCAACTCTAACCACTTGTCCTTAAGAAGATAATATTAGTAGAGTGTTTAGTATTATATAAATATCAAAACCTATGAGCCTACAAACCTAAGAAAAATGGCGTTCTTTTTTGATTTTTTTTTTTTCGATGAGATATGTTCTAGTGATTTGGAGTCAATGATTACATTTTATATCTTGGAAGGTGTGAGAATGGTAGGAAATCTTATCCTTAGTATACTAAGCTTGAGAATAGACCAATTTTTTTTTTTTTTTTAAGTTTTACTTCTGTCTTCCGGGGGATTTGTCGTTGACAAAGGAGTTTTCTTGTCTAGCCCTTCCGGTGAATCCAATTAATAAATAAGATTCAACTATTTCAATAAAGCTTGAAATTAATCAAATTGGGTTTGCTCAAATTATATTTTTAAACTTTCAACTCCAAGAAGGTTGAGATGTTTGGAGCTCATGATTTGTGTATAAATCCTATTTTTAGAATATGTTTTCTAACTTTTGGATTCACTTAATTTAATATTAGGCACAGCGAGAAAGCAGTAGAGAGTCAGTTTTGTAATTAGTTAAAAAATACTCCAATGACCTGGATCAAATTTCGGTAATTGTTAAAGACGTTGAAAATCTTTTAGATTTCAACTTGCCAATTAGAATTAAATGATTCTGATTCATGTTAGAAAAAGTAATTAAAAAATAATTNTTTCTAACTTTTGGATTCACTTAATTTAATATTAGGCACAGCGAGAAAGCAGTAGAGAGTCAGTTTTGTAATTAATTAAAAAATACTCCAATGACCTGGATCAAATTTCGGTAATTGTTAAAGACGTTGAAAATTTTTTAGATTTCAACTTGCCAATTAGAATTAAATGATTCTGATTCATGTTAGAAAAAGTAATTAAAAAATAATTNCTTTTAGATTTCAACTTGCCAATTAGAATTAAATGATTCTGATTCATGTTAGAAAAAGTAATTAAAAAATAATTTTTTTTTTGAAACATCTAGTTATTTCTAATATTTTTTATAGGAGTTAATTTGAAATAGACTCGAGTTTTGATGGGTAGTAATAAATTGACAGTAAATTCTAAAATGAAGAGGAGTAAGTGTGTTTAAAAACTTAATAGTTTTAGTAAATATAATAATTGAAAAGGAATTAAGAGATTGGTTTATCAGAGCTTAAACAGATTCCATGTAACCAAAGAGATGAAACGGTGAAAGTAAAACGAATTTTCAAAAAGTAAACTAAAGTTTCTAGCTTTTCGTTGAAGAGAAAATAAAGTCGAGTTTAATCAAATGTCACTCACATCCACATCCTCAGCTCAAAGTTCAGAAAAGTCCAAAATTAGAGGACTTTCTCCATAATTATTTACCAAAATTACAAAACTCTTCATTTTCTTTCGACCTACCAAACTTTTGTTAACCCACAACAATAGAAATTATAATGAAAAGTAGTCAAAATTGGAAACTTTTTTTTCTTCATTCCAACGGCACTGGAAGTCTTGTCTGAAAATCAAATTTTGATCTTCTAATGTATGTATAGTTACTNTTTCTTCATTCCAACGGCACTGGAAGTCTTGTCTGAAAATCAAATTTTGATCTTCTAATGTATGTATAGTTACTTTATTTTCTTCGAGCTTATAGAGTCGTTATTATTAGTTTGAATTTTTTTTTTTTAATTATTGTAGTTTGATTGTTCATTTCTTAGATTTTTTCCCTGTANTTTCTTCATTCCAACGGCACTGGAAGTCTTGTCTGAAAATCAAATTTTGATCTTCTAATGTATGTATAGTTACTAACGACTTTATTTTCTTCGAGCTTATAGAGTCCTTATTATTAGTTTGAATTTTTTTTTTTTAATTATTGTAGTTTGATTGTTCATTTCTTAGATTTTTTCCCTGTAAATCAAGTAATATTGTAATTTATAATGATTATTAATTTTAAAAAATATATAATTTCTTTTAATAAAGTAAGAAAACTTACTTCGTTTATTTAAACGAATTGGACGATATTGAAGTTTTCTTGGCTCAGGGCGAGGATTTCTGGCTTCAGCTTTGAGATTACGTACAACATGTCGATTATATGTCGTCCGTGTTTTATCGATATACATTTGACGCATTTTCGGTGCGTAATAGGCTTTAGGAAATATTCGTTTGAGAGTACGATTTTTTAAATCAACAATAAAATTTTCAACATGTATGGATGTCGCTTCAATTTGGTTGGGTTTAAGACGAACGTCAAAAAATGTTCTCTCATTCATCTTGATGAAATTATGTTCAAGGTAATGGAAACGATCTATCATGAGACAGTTGTAGCTATTGAGTCGGTCGTCGACATCTGGTTCTAACCAATAGCCAAGACATCGCATGCAGATATCCCAGAAATTCAAGGAGGTTTTTTGATAGTAGTAGAGACAGAAGACAACTGGAGAGTATGTGACCCGATGATGACGTGGTCTCTTCTTCGTATTTGTCACGTCAAAAACTAAGATGAGATCATCAGGATCTTCTTCAAAAAGATGGAAGTAACCGATATCGGGATTAGAGAAGGTTACTCTTAGACGACAAATCTCCATGATCAAATTGTGACTTGATCTAATAATTGGTTTGAGCCAAATAAGTAGATAGTCTTTGTAATATTTTATCTCGTTGTCATCAAATTTTCCACTGTATGGAATTTGTTTAGCAAAAAAGTAGACACTTTTGTCGAAATCCGTTTCACTAGGTACTACCGTAAAGTAATCTTCCTCATAATTCTCGAGACAGTAAAAATTAGTTTCGTAGAGTTCGCAAGCAACTCCGATTTCGAGTCTCTTACACTCAAACAAAGTCTGGTAAATGATTGACTTGTAGAGGTACTTGGCGTAATGATGGATTGATTCTACATCATCTTCAGGATCGTAGTTTCTGAAACCGGAAGTGTATAAACAATTAATTTTTTCTTCTTCTGTATTTTCAGAATTGAGTAGAAGGTCGAAACAAACCTGAAGAATTCTACGTTAAATGAGTAGGCGTCTTTGAGTGTCCATTTGTAGTGATCCCAATTGTTAATAATGTGATTGCAAGCTTCTAATCGCAATCTCCGCTTACAACAAGGTGATCCAAAAAGAACAAGTGCTATACATCTAAGAGGAAAATCGAAACTTTTATGTGGTGCAGGCATAATATGATACCTACCACCGAGTCCATTTTGAAGAGAAATTTCAATCACTGCAAGACGAATCCGCATATTATACTTTGTACGATATTTGGATTTTGGAAATTTCCAAAAGTGTGGATTAAAAGAACTGAAACGTTGATGAACACGGAGATGGCGCGCAATAATACAAGGTTTATAATTTTTCTTCCATTCTTTCACACGACCTGCTCGAGCTTCACCATAATACTCTAACTCATTTGAATAAGCTATATTTCTACCTCGTTCTTCAACCTTTCTACCTCCATCTTTCTTCAAAATACTTCTTAAGACTTTGGTTTCACTTTTACTATTTTCTTCAATTGAAATTTCTTCAATTTCTTCAATTTNCAAAATACTTCTTAAGACTTTGGTTTCACTTTTACTATTTTCTTCAATTGAAATTTCTTCAATTTCTTCAATTTCTTCAATTTTTTTAACTTCCTCATTTTCCAGTAGTAGTTCTACTGGTGAATTATCCATATTTAAAATGAAAAAAGAAAAAAAAAAGAAAAAAAAAATGGATATCAAAAGGTCATTGACCTTTACATAGGAATAATATGAAGAAATGAATNAAAAAAAAAAGAAAAAAAAAATGGATATCAAAAGGTCATTGACCTTTACATAGGAATAATATGAAGAAATGAATAATTGAAGAAAGAAGATATTGGTATCAAATTCTTCCGCTTGTTTAATTAGGAAAGAAAGTCAAAAATATTGAAAGAAGGGCGTTGCTATAGTTACAGTATGACTGGAAAAATCTGTAGATGATGTAAATTGAAATTTTGTATAATGGTTGGAGGTGTGAATTTAATGTTCGGGGTTGTTAGGTTGGGATTTGTAAGAGAGCAAGAGCAGAGGAGACAGAGTCTTGGTTGGGTTTTACCATGGGCTCTCACCAACTCCTGTGGTTCCAGGGTCTTCAGTTGTCAATTGTTAGTTGAGACGGAAGGGTTAGAAGATCTCTTCTTCTTCTGAACCTTTTCTTTCCCAGACTTTCCCACGTGCTTGTCAGAGGTACTTGGTAGTCTAGGATCAACCCTTTCCACAACCCTTCTAGCTCCAGTCCACTCAATCAATATGACTAGGAAGAAAAAATTACAACTCATCTAGCACCATCCATCCATCCATCCATCCATCCATCCATCCATTCATCCCAATGATTATCAACAAGTAGCCCTTAAAAAAAATTTTTTTTTTTTATCAACAATGGGTGGAAGGAAAGGATAAATTATATTATTGGAGAAAGTATAAAAGTGGAAGAGGGAGAGACAGGAGTGAAAGGGAGTGAGGGCTGCAATGGCAGCGGGATCAGCGGACGCTTTCTCTACAACGCCCTGTGGTTTCAGTTGTTACGATCGAGAATTGATTTCAGCTGCTGCCGATAATCTCTGGTCATCAAATGTTGTTGCAACAGCATCAACAGGTGCTTCTTGGGTAGATGATGTTGATGTTGGGATTTCAACTCATCACCAAATTCCTAATTCCCAACAACATAATACCCATCATCTCAATCATATTATTTCACATCATCAAAATGGTAGTAACCAATCACTACCACAGGTTCAAGTTCAGCCGGATTCACTGGAAGATCGAATTGAAGAACTCAAACGACAGTTTCATCGTGGGCGTCAACTTCAAATCAAGCATCTTCCTCGAGAATTTACTGAAGAGGTTAGTCACCTTCATTTCTCTAATTATCTTTTTACTTTCAAATCATTTTATACTTTGTTTTGGGCTAAGGAAACGAAAAAGAAATCGTTATAGAGTTTTGAGAGGGAAATGTGGATTGGTCTTAAAATATAAAATATAAAATATACTATTCATCACAACTGTTAGAATATTTTTCAATTTCCGTTTTTATAAATCATATCCGGAATTAAACTAGAAAACTTTCTGTTGTCTTATAGAGCTTTATAGAACTTAAATTCTGAATTTAAACTACTTTTATAAATTCTGTAGAGGATCCTTTTCTTTTTTTTTTTACTTTTTTTTTGAAAACGTCGGCTAGCTTTTGATAATCCCAATAATATTTTAACATAATATGAAAACGGTGAGGAGCTGACATATTTTGAAACATGGAAACAAAATCTCCACAGATGAAATTATGAAAGATAAGGTATAAAAGTGTCCGGAAAATCATATCATACTTTCTATTCAATCCTGTCTCTTTTCTTTAGGTTCGTTGTGATATTTTTTTTTTCTTTTTTTTTTTGAAAAGATGGACGGAGAATAATGGAAATGTCAAACTTGGATCATATTACCTATCCTCCTCATTCCTTTTCACTACTTTTTGGCAATAGTATTACCACCCTTCCGGTTCTTCCATTTCAGTCCCATCAAGTCCCTTATTCTTTTCAGAATCATTGTGTCGGATTTTTTTTTTTTTTTTTTACCATCCGTCAAATCTTAGACTCCTCACCTTTAACCCGTATTTCGGATTCTTCTCACCTAAACCGGAAGAAATGTGAAAAGGAAGTAAATCTTTTCCCATGACTCTAGAAAGAACCATTATCCAACAGATGGTACTATTGAATTCCCTCTATACTCACTTGTTTGTTTTTGGTTAGATTAAAGGAATAATCAGAATAATAAAGGTCACTTGATAGTTTGAGACAAAAGGAGGATAGGGTTACGAAAAGATTCGAGATTTCAATATAAAGTCTATTAAATATTAAACAACCCAAAGAGATCCGAATTCAATCTCATCAGAAATAATAGAGAGAGAAAGGGAACTTTCTACCTTCAAAGTAATATGTTTAGCTAGTGAAGCTATAAGCTTAGGTCTTACTATGAGTACTAACATAATTTCCAGTTCTTGGACCATTGTGTCCATACACGTTTTCCAGTTATATATAATGGGTTTTCTCATTTGCGTCATCTGTTGTGTTAGGATTTCTGTAAATTACCGGGGCCAAGTTTATCAGTTGCCACTTGTTGATGGACGGATATACGCCTCTATCCGACTTATGCCTTCTCTCTTCTGGAAAATGATTTGCCAAAATATATACTCTGTTTATTTTTCTGGTTTCCAACGAGGACCTAGGAGTATAAATTAGAAATCCTTCATTTTTTTTTTTTTTCAAACAAAATCACACTTTACATTGAAACTTAAGTTCTAAACGAAGGATTCTCTAAATTCAACTCTAGCTTACTATTCAATTTCATTAGATTTTTTGCAACGTGTCATCACATATTTTCCTTGGACTCGATTCTTTAGGAATTGGAACAATTGACATTTGATAAAAATTTTTTAGAAGAATAATTTCTCAAATGGATGGAGAAAAAGTATGAGGAGCAGGACTCTGAATCCATTGTTCTTTTTTTTTTTTTTCATCTCTTTCTATATAAGTTGTCCAGTTTAAATCAATTGAATCAGTTATTCTAATTTATTACTTGTATCGTTTCCAAAGTGAGTTAGCATGGAAGAGTAAGGGAAATCCTGGCCTGATTTGAGTTCAATAAACGAATAAAATATCCCGTTTAGCTGAACTTGCAGAAACAGAAGGCAGGAGAGTTTTCAATTCATCCGTCCTCATCATCTCTTGCTAGATTACCAGACTCAAACTTAGGAGCCGAGTAGTACATTCAACGACGTCCGTCTGCTCTTCTTCACAACTAAAAACTTATACTACCCAACCTATCTACTTATATAAAATTTTTCAATTAACTTCCTTTCTGCTCGATTTTCCCACGAAATAATTGAGATAATTTTGGCAGACGAAACAGACAACTGAATTTATTTTTTTTATGTATCACTCAACTCAAAAGATCTATAAGACTCCAGTAGTTAGACATAACATCTCTCCACCGTAAAACTCAACCTCAACTCTGAAAAATGAATACATGTCCGCCTTCTGCTATTTCTTGACATTACATCATGATGGTTGGCGAAATTAAAAAAAAAAGTTAAGTTTTTTTTTTTTTTTTACTTACGGGTCTCTCTAGTGTCGTTTAAAACACAGCATATGGTATTAATATTCCAAATGCCATAAATATCTTCTTCATTTTTATTCAAATTCCATCAGAATAAGGACGTAGGAATGAAACTCAAACCTGGGAGCTAAAATATCTGGTTACAGAAGCGTGAAGCCATTGTTTCGCTTTCCTCCTTGCTTTTATAACTAAGTATATATTCTGTAGTTAAAAAAAAATTGATTTTTCTAACTATAAAAGATATAATAAAGTAACGCTCGGAGTGAAAATTAATTGAATAAGTTACTTTTGATAGAATTCCATCACTTTGAGTGAAAGTAAGTTGGAGAAAGTTGAGAGTTTGGATATTTCTTTTCTTCTTTTTATAAAAATTCCCAAAAAGAAGAAGAATATGTTATTATTATTTCTTTTGGAAGACTGACATCCGTTTGTTATTCATTTATTAGATAATAATGTGGACTGCTTGAAGCATACATAAGTGTTGGTGAGTTGGAGTGAGGAGATATTGTAGGTTTTTATATTTTCCAGCGGTAGAGAGAGGTCCCTTGGATGATATTGTAGGTAGACGAGGAAGACACCAAAGTCTTGAACATCTCTTCGCTCAGGTGAGCAAGTATCATGGCATGAGGTTCCGTTTCGTCCACCTAGCTCTCTCTCTCTCTTATTAAACTTTTTAAACCGACCTTATACTTTTTTTTTTTGCGCTAGTTGGATTCACAGATATTATTATTATTATTTTCTCATGACCATTTTTTACACTCATCTCTTCTGCAAAGATAGCCTCGAGGCAACTAATTTAGTATTCTGCATACCTTTCTTTTGTATTTAAGATTTAGGAACACCTTCCTCTCAGAGGTCAGTGAGCTCTCCAAGGTGAGTTACACTTCATCCTATATTATTCCACTCCAGAGCCCTAGAGTTTTAGAACTCAAACCCTCATGATTCCTTTGAAAGAAAATATTAATAAATCTTAAATTCAAAATATTATCTTCCTTACAATTATGTTACAACTTTCCTCTCTTTCAATTCTAATCTTTAATCTTAATATCTGAGAATGTAAGAGACATGTTGTTGGAATAGTTGTCAAGATTGTTAGAAGTTATAAATAAAAAAAAAATTTTTTTTTTTTTTCCACCTTCCGTCATTAGGAATGTAACATGGGAGGCGGTAGTATTTGAATGATAAATTTGTGAGTTGGCGGTGGAAGAGAGGAATGAATCCGGTCCTCAGTGTCTATTAAAGTTGAATTTTGAAATCTAGACGTTTGTAAGAGTCCCTGTCATATTAATTAGGACAAATATAAAAGGATTAGAAGTTGGTGGAACTCATTGGACGGTGATGAAAGGAGAAAGGAGATTCTGAGGAAGTAAGGATTAACTTTTTCCAAACTTTATGAATACCTGACAACTTTATAACTAGGACTCTACGACTTTATTAGAGTTTAGTCCAAACCTTCTCACTGGATATTAAATGACATCAACTCCAACTACTTCAAATTACCTTAATTTTACTTTGACTCATTATTATTACTTTTTTCTTCTTCTTCTTCTTCTTCATAGCATTAGATTCTATTCATGAGTCCATAACGGGCTTCTGGAGAAAGTATATTTTATGAAATAGACATTTTCCTTTTTAAACAGGAAAAGGAAATATCATAGTTCTCCTTGACGTCTCGTTTATTTCTCAAGACTCAATTCAAGCTCAAATCAATCAGGAATCTCCGCATATCTACGGATTCTGGAAATTATTTTAGAAATCTTGAAGGAAAGTTGAAGAGCGTATAATATTTCTCTCTCGGTAGGGAAGGTATATTTCCCATCTTCCTTCAGTTCTATGGCTTCCATGGAACAGATTTCTCTTCTTTTCTCTCATTTTATACAGGAGACTACTGGAGAAAAAAAAATTGTATTTTAATTCTAGTCACGTTTTGTGAACTTCCACACTAGGAAATTGTGTAGTGTTCGTTGAGTGTAGTGTTGTTCTCTTCCTGTGTGATTTCCACATTACAATAGATCAACTTATGATACAATAAATAATATATTGTCCTACATTTTTCAACCAAGGCTTTCTCTAAGCATCGGATTTTATCCGGGCTTGAGAATCAAGTGAAATGATATTATTCCAAAATTGAGACGTGGAGAGATTTTTAAATTTATCCATCTACTCTTTAGTTTCTTCAAAGAAGACTCCTTCAATTGAGTAAGGAGGTTCGTGTGAAACAAAAACAATACTGTTTTAGTTGGTAAATTTTGTTGAAGAAGAGAGAATCCTTGAGATCTCAAGGTAGGAGTTACTATTTGGTTGAATTTCAACAAAAGTTTTTTAGATTCTACCAGGTATACACCCTGGGAACTGATTTTAAGTGCTGTCTCTCTTCTTAAAACAAAAGGGAATGGAAGTCGTCTATGTCGTGGAGAGATGGGAGAGTTGAGGAGAATGGTGAATGTGATTGGAGAATAAACCAATCCCAAGTCTTTCTACGGCAAAAGAGGGCTAACCTTTTACAGAAGTTAGTGAGGGAAGGGAAAGTGTTGACATTATTGTTAAAGAGAAAGTGGTAGACGTCAGCTTTCTCTATTTTCAAATCCTAAGTGAGACAGAGACGGAGAATTTGTCAGAATACACAAGAACTAGAAAGCACCTTTTCCCTCTATTCAATCCAAAGAGAACAATACAAGCACTAAGGTAGTGCCATCGGAGTTAACTGACATTGACAGTTTCCCTCACCACCCCCCTCTGCTTCAACAAAACCAAAATTTTGTACTTTTTTTTATTCACTTCCCAGACTCAAAAGTCAAATCATCAAACTCTATCTCACTCAAATTGATATTATTCCATTGAAATTTAAACCTTCCTTTTTTTTTTTTAACTTTACCCAAATCAAGCGTCTAAGAATTTTTCATTCAATGTACTTTTTTCACTTCTGTTCATACTTGTGTTGTTAGGTATTAACTAACAGTATTTTCTCAACTTACATGTTGTCTCAACCTTATTTTTTTTTACTTAGAGAAACTCCTTGGTGATTTGAAGAATACTTGTCTTTATTTAAGTAAAAGTTGAAAGAAAAGAAGAAGTGGTATGCTTTCTCCACTTGAAGACAGAGTTGGGCATGATGTTCCTTAAGATGAATGAGGGATGGTTTCTGAAGAAATCCTTCCCATAGTACATGAGATGATATGAGAGACTTTATTGTGTAAAGATTCGTAAATTATGAAACGAACTGGTTCTTGTCGCCTGAAGGAGTGGAATCTAATCTATTAATATACTCTCCATCCATTCCCTCCTGGATTCCCTTGACAAGGCCGCTTTAAATTATGTTCTGTGTACTTATACGTATGTAAACATAGAGCTCCAAGGAGAAAGATGAGCATTGTGATGAAAGTCAGAACCAGCTCTTAGCACTACTACTGTGACAACAACGGATCTTCCCTCAGGCAACCAATAGGCACTTTCACTCTCTACTCTTCAAAATTGGAAGAAATTATCACACATTTAATCAATCCATTCCTTTTCCTCTCTTCTCTTATTCTTCGAATGATAATAATACCCAAAGGTTTTTTTTTTTACACTCGGCTATAAACCAACGGAGACTTGTAGAAGTTAATTTATGTTCTCTGATTTTGAAAGGTAGTGTTTGTATATTTTTCTGGATTCTGTGTCAAGGCATACTAGGAAGGAGTAATTGGGAAATATACGAAATCTCTCTCCAGGACAAACAGAGAGAAACACCGTGTAATGTTGAGACTGTCGTAAAGCAGAAGGAATTGAGTGTAGAACTGATATTTATGTGAGATTGGTTCGAATGACTACAAATTGTTTCCTGGCTACAAGATAACTTGACATGAGAAACGATTTTTTGGCCCATCATCCTTTTCTTTTTTTTTTCTTTTTCATTTTTTTTTTTTTCCACTAAATTCTCACTCAGTTACTAACCATTGAGTGCTAAAAAGTAGGAAATCCTTTCTTTTTGTTTCAATTCATGTACTAGGAGGATGTTTTATTTTCTATTCATGTCATGGAATAGTGGGAGTGACTGATGAGGTGGTTGGAAAGGCCTCACTTTCGTGTCACCGCATCCAGACTGACACCATCCTTTGACTCGTGGATAATTGAATACTGTGGTGGAGGTGGTGAGACAGTGATTTTTGGGAATTCAGAAACTAACCCTTAGATTTTGAAAGAGTGGTTAGTTCTAAATCCAAAAGTTTGAATATGATTCGAGAGAAAGATAATAATTTAGAAAGTCCCTCCCTTTATGAAGTTGGGATGTGATAAAAAAAAAATTGGCAAAGCTTTAGTATTGACGGAGCAATTAAGAAGATAAACTCCGAATGTCTGGAGAGTTATATAATCGAGGACCAGCATGATTTTCTTAAAAGCATCTCCACATGCTTCTTATTCTCTTGTTGGAAGTGAGTGAAAGGAAGAAGGGAGTTTCTTAAGGAAATCGGCTTGTCAGGGAGACATCAGAATAGGAACCGCTCCCTCAAGACCATCTTCCAACGGTACAAAACTTCTAAAGATGACTTTTCCACGTGCCATTTCCATTTCCAGTTGAAAGGGATAGAAAAAAAAGCTAGAAAAAGCTAGACGATGTTGATAGGATGGAGATGTAGGGATGTATTTTCGGACAGAAACTATTCTCGACTCTTTCCAATTCCTATTATTCTCTTCCACGACTCAAATAACTCTAAGGACTCAAACCAACTAAACCAAAGAAATGAATTCAATTCTCTCTGACATAATAAGGCAGGGATTTAGGACAAGGGCTACAGACCCTTCAACATACTAACTCCCAAACAATAATTTCATTATCAACATTTTATAACCTTCTCGCTATTATTTTAACTCAACCAAGGGTTTTAAATCAATTGAATTTCCATCTACTTATCCAATTTGTTCAAATATTTGACCAAATCCATTCACCCATATATAAATTTAGGGATCAGTCTATTCTATACTACTACTAACTTTAATTTAGTGTCTAGAAAAAAAAAATTTTTTTTTTCACAAACATTTATCAAATACTTATCTCTAACACCATCTGGGACGATGTAATTGTTAAGAATAATTCTAAGCTCATCTGTCTCTGTTCTGTACCAAGAATCTAACCAAGCCTAGAAAGCTAAATATCAAATTATAAGTAAGGTTCTTCTTGAATTCATCAATTGGATTTAAATGAATGTAGAAAGGACAATGGTTAGATGAAAATGTCGTCGAGAGTCGAGACATGTGTTTTCATCGGCCAAGTTGGTTTATTTGTTGACCTCAACTAGACTGTAGCTGTCCGTGAGACTAAAACGAACATTCATAATTATAATGTACCTTAGAGGTAAGTTGTGCTCAGTTAATAATTAATTATGTTCAGAAAAAAAAAACTCTCGGACTCAAGAGAATATGTTCTTGGTTTTTAGATTTTTAAGGAATTTGGGGGTTATGCTAATCAATAGAGAGTTAGATCATGTAGTCTGAAACATTTATTGATGGTTCTAAATGTCAAATGTTATTTTATTTTATATAAAAGATTTGAATGTGTGTAAGTAAAGTTAGTCGATTATTGGACTAAGTGTGAGATTTGTTGATGTACCCAGACTGAATGATTACTGAGACAGGTAACTCAATTGTGTGTAAAGGTGGTTATGGACCATTCCTTGTAAGCTTCCTTATTGACAATTGACAAGGGATGTTCTGCATATGTAAATCCTGCCTAATATGGAAAATGTAAGTTTTCGTTGGAAAAAGACAGGAAGAAATTCATTTGTTAGAGTACTCAGTTCTCGTAAAAATCCATATTCAGAAGCTCTTGTTTCCTACTTAACTCTCAAAAATCCAATCAGTCAGCTCCAGGAACCATATCCTTCGTCTCTAAATTCAATTTTGCATCATAGGTTTGATACGCACAGTTGAGCAAATTCAGTTGAGCTGCATCCTGATTGCGACTAATTCCTCAATTCCTTTCTATACCAATCCTTTGAATTTAAAATAGTCCAAAGTCGCAGTTCTCCAGAAAAAAAAAATAAAAAAAAAAATAAAAAAAATAAGTTCCATAATCAAAAGTTATGATGGATAAAATATGTAAATTTGCTGGACAATCATTTTGGGACTGGAACCAAAATCCATATAGAGAAAATCAAATAAGAGATAAGAGAGATTGGTTTCTAAGTTTCTTTGTCAGAATGGACAGATGAAGCGGAAGAGTTGGATTGGAGAAAGCAGAAACTGGACACCATGTCCAAAAATTCATAAAGATAAGATTAAATTGATCCTGGAGTATTGTCAGGGGAGATGTCTAGAGTTATCTCTCATCCTATACCAAATATACTTTTCTAAATTTTATTATTTTTACTATTTCCATTTGGATATGATTTGATCTGACGATCAGGAATATTAGGAAGACGACAGAGTCAAGGAGTCATAACTAAAACATACCTGTCAGTTCTAGTTTTGTTTAATACAACTTTACTTTCTCCGAGAAAAACAAACTTTTTTTTACCCAATTTCTCAAAATTCAATAGTACATTTCAACCCCGGTTGCTAGAATTATCATAACGAAAAAGCAAAAAAAAAAATTCTACCTCTTTGATGGTTTTCTTCCTCCTGCTCCCACACTGTCTTCTTAGTACAGTATTCCCTTCATTTTAAGGTTACTCGGTTATAAAAACGAAATTTTTTTTTTAATCTTAACTCACTCGTCACTTCTAAGGCTCAACTCACTTTACAAGGCCTAGTTATTATTATTTTTTTCAATTTTCTATCGGAAAATAATTTTTTCGACACCACTGTATTTTTTTTTGTAAATTGGCTTTATAAATGTCTAGATTAGAGACCTAGACAGCCATCATGGGGCCAACATAACAGCCTCCGAAGTCCAAACTAAAAAAAATTCTTTGATAAACTTCTCACAGGCATAGACAGCGAAGATACGATATCAAAATTTATAAGAGCATAATTTCTCAATTAATTAGTTCTTAATTTAAATTTTCAATATTATTCATAAAATTCTTATAATATATAATTTATTAATTCTTTAGGAATTGAGAGAAGTACTTCGGGAATGGGATATTCAATCGGTGAGTATCCAAGCGGGATCCGCACGAGTAGCACTCACGTCACCCGAGGTAATTCAAAACTTATGAATGACTAACTACACACAAATTGTGTAAATCAAACCTACAAATCTTTAAATTATTTTTAGTTTATATTTTTACAAGCTCTCAAAGCTTATATATTATTATTTTTTTTCTCCTTTTCTTTTTACAAAAAAAAAAAAACAGGTTTTAGAGGATTGGGACCGGAATGCGGTATTTACTGTGCGGGGTCAACGTGTCACAATTGTTCCGTCACCTACAGAAATGCTCCTATGTGTGGGTCGTCTCCCTATCTCTCACACAGAGCAACAGTTCACTGCCCTCGTCGCAGCCTACGGTGAAATTAAACGATGTTTCCTCATGATCAGTGAGAGAACAGGTTTGTAGAACCAATTTATTATGAATGAATTTTATCTAACTTTCTTCTCCCGACCATAGACATTATTATTACTCATGATTTTTACATAATATAATTTAATTTTTTTTTTTTTTTTTTTTTAGGTGAAAGCAAGGGTTACGGTTTTGTTGAATATGTGACCAAAGAAGCAGCTTTACAAGCAAAGAATGCTTTGGATGGTCGACAAATTCTTGACTGTACGGCTGTTTGCGATTGGCTGGACTCTAGTCATATTACTTTGCGATCCCTCCATTCAAAGTGCCTCTATGTTGACCAATTACCCCCCAACTATCGGAATATGGGAGAGTTTCGTCGGATTTTTAGTACCATTGTTAACCCACCTTACTGTCAGGTAAATGAAGGTTTTTTTTTTTTTTGTGAGAGAGAAATGATGTTGAGTTTACTTTCACTCTGGTCGAATAGCATAGGATTGGAGTGATTAGTAAAAGCTTTCTGTATGATGATTCCCTTGAGTTGGCCAGAACCTCCGTGTAGACAGAAACCCTCTGACATTATATTTTCGTCAGATAGATTTGTGTTGAGTACTTAACGGCCTGTGTTGTGATGAGTCTCCTTCGCCCAGCCCCACTCTACAGAAAAGCCCGAAAGAAGCGGAAGCTTTTCCTGGCTTAATAAATATGGGTTAAGGTTTAAAAGCTTAGAAAAAAAAAACGGAAAAAGTATGTAGCTAAACACTGGTGTACGTGTTTGTTCATCCCCAAAACGTCACGTAGTTATGGTCTAGAAAATACTATTTTTACTTTTGACTTTTCTCTTCTATCCTACAAAAGAACGATTCCGTCCAATGTGAACGCTTAACTCTCAGCCAAATAAAATTCTCTGACTTACAATACAAGTTTATCGTCGAGAAAACAATTTAACAACTACAGCATGCCCAAACAAATACTATCTCTGCTTTCTCGAAAAGTGACCTAGGTCAGACAAAAATACTCATCAGAATCAAAAACCTCAGACTGGAAACTGGAGAGTACAAACTTTTACCATAACACCAACTCCTCTCAAATTTCAACCAAACTCTTTTCATTTTCTCAAAAATTAAGTTAACGTTTAACATAATATAATTTGAAATATAATTCAAAGTTGTATTAATATAAAGTTGACTCATATGAAACATGAGATTTTCAAATAATTAAATGAAATAATAATAATTGATTGGATGAATTTATATAAAGTTATTTTTTTTTGTTTGGAAATTTGTCTATTTGGCTAAGGTTACTACTTATTAGATTACTTTTCTTCTACCAATCTTGGCTAATCTTTTACCAAGATCATCTTTAGATTGTTAAGTCTCACTTTGTGAAGAGCCCAAACAAACAGTAACCATGGATCCTTTACTTTTTAGTACCAATTTTGGAGAAAGTTGGGTAAAAGAGGAGTAAAAGAGTTTGATTAACCCTGTAGTTACAAACCAGGATTTAGAACTTTCTTTCTTTTTTTTTACTTACTTTCAAATTATACCACTAAATGTTACGTTCTGATAAAAACTCAAACTCTTCTGTTTTTTCACAAAAAGAAAAGAAACAATAATTTAAAATTGATTTCTTTTTATTAGATTTAAAGCATTGAAGTAAGGGATTTGGGAATAATAAGCCTCCGTCCAAAAGACTTATTATTATTATTTATTATTATTTTTTTATTATTTGTGAATAAAGTTTTAATAAATTTTAGATCGCCTTGAAGAACGGATGTCCTCAAGATTGGGGTCTCGTAGAATTTTTGGGGGAAGTAGAAGCCGAGAAAACCCAACAGAGTCTCAATGGATATGTACTCCATGGAAGAAGAATTCGAATCGCTTACTATATTCCAGGAGTTAGAGCTATCAATCTTTATCTCAAGTTGCTAAATGATGGGGTAAGTAAACCTAAACTATCAAAACAATTATTCTTTTAGACGTCAGAAGAAATCAAATACTCATCCGCTTCATAAGTCTAATTCTTTTCAATATCGATAACTTATATATATTAAAAAAAAGTCTATAAAATATATAGAAAATAAATAAAGGGATAAATGAGTCATGTAGAATTCACCACTAGGTCAGAAAGAGCTTTTCCAGTATAAAGTACTTAAAAAAAATGAGATTAAGAGAAAAGTGTTTTTATAAAAAAAAAAAATAAAAATAAAAAATAAAAGTCCTTTTAGTGGTTGTTAGTCATAATGAAAGAAAAGTAGCCTTGAGGGTTAAAGTTGACAAGTCTGTGAAAGTCGTAATAGATTCAAAGTATTATAATACTAAAGTAAGGATTTGGTCTAAATGATATTGAAGGGATTCATTTGGAAGGTAAATAAGCGTAAATGTCGAAGGTTGTTGGAATTGAGTGAAGTAATGAAAGGGAGTAGTTAATAAGGAGTTATTTTGAATTGAATAGAATAGTATTCATTCGTAAATCATAAGTTGAGAGTAGGAAGTTAATAATATAAAATTTGAATATTGTAGAGTAGAGTGTATGTAGTGATGGAGAAAGTTTTTGGAGCAGACGCATGCAGGTTGCACTCTGAGAGGTCATAATTCGATTATCTCTTTATTGCGTTTCATGTTTGCACTCAAGGTAATAATGTCGTTAAGTCATGTTTTTTTTTACTTAATATCTCTAGGGAAATAATAAAGGGAGAAGCGCTCTACTACCGGATCCACCTGCACCCGCCGTATTTCAACAATTACAGAGTCTCGCCAAGCAGAACCCAGTCTGTAAGTTAACATTTTATCCTATCTTTGATTTTGACAGGTTTTGGCCAAACTGTACTTTTTGAATAATGGGCTCAAACTCAAGTCATGTGTGAATGGGAATGGAAAAAGTCGGTTTCCTCCATCACTTACAACCAATGTCTCTAGAGAGAAAGACAGGAGGGTTAGGAAGTTTATTTTTGTGGGATTTCGGTTAGGACTCAATTGGCACTGACTCACAAATAGGGCCATTTCTGGATGAGACAATTGATTCAACTTCAAAAAAATAAAAAAATAAAAAAAATTTTTTTTTTTTTTTTTATTCTTTTACTTACAAAGTTTTCTTAAAGGTACGACGAATCTTAGGCATTCCATTTGATATGAGTTCATTTGTTAGAAATAAACTTAAAATTTTAGAGAGTCTGAAAGCCTCCCATTGACACCTCTAGTAAGTATGAATTTGTAAAAAAATAAAAAAAAAGAGTAAGTTAATTAAAAAAAGTGGTGGTAGTGGTAGTATTGTTTGTGTGTTGTAAGGTAAATGGGTGAAAGTTGGGTGTTGAATATGTTTGTGAGGACGGAAGTGGTAGTGGGAGACGTGCTGTGCTGTGGATGTAATTCGGGTCTTGTTTTCAGTTTCTTTATTTGATCCGTGGGTCTCTAATCAAACGGAAGAGTTTGGGATTGGTAGATAAAAGTCTTTATGTCTTTCACTTTCTCCGATGCTTTCTCCAGTCCTGTGTCTCTGACGTCGAGCTTTCGGATCCCGATGGCTTTCTCTAGAAAATAAAATTCAATTGACTCGTCATATTAGGATTACCTCATTCATTCCACCAGTACTCTTCTGCCACTACCAATTCTCTTACAAATGAAACCTCTTTTCATTTATTCTGCCACTCAACTTGACTCATCAGACCTACATCCTATGCTATGCTTCTTACTTCCTTCCAAGTATTTACCGACCTCGACAATCATTTTATAACAAAAATACTACTTCTTCCGCAACATACTTTTTACTTTTATTTTTCTCGCCTTCTTTACTTGTATTTTTTTAGAATTGAGAAAAAAAAATTTTTTTTTCTATGTATACTAAAATTGAAGCAAGTTTTTTTTTTTTTTTTTATAGTTGCCCAGAATCTCCAGAGTATCATTCTCCAACAAATACAAGATGCACAGAAGGGAAAAGGACCCCTTGGGGATCAACAGCAACAGGCTCGTGGTCAATTCCAAAAGAGTCATTTCCCTAATAACTTTAACAACAATAATTCAAATGCTCTAAAAAATGCTCATCAAACAGCTCTTACACTCCTCCTTGCTACTCAACATATGCAACAAAATGGTGGAACAGAGAGTCCAACCAATGGGAGTAGTCTCTCACCTAATTCAACTTCTCCGGCATCACTCCAGAATCAACAACATCTCCTCACAGCTCTTCAAGCAGTGAGTAAAGGAGATCCAAATTTCCTTAATGGTATTTCAGGGTTAAATAATGGACCAAATAGTTTGTCATCGCTCCTTGGACTTGCATCCCCAACTGGAAACTGTAGTGGGAATGGAATGTCTCTTAGTGGGTCAATGACCTCACTTGTAGAAAATAATCCTTCTGGATTACAAAATTCTATGAGTTCACCAAACATTCCACATGGATTCTACTCTTCTCCGATGATGTACCCTGGGGGTATGAATAACAGTGTTCATTTGAACAATGTTGGACTTCAGCAGAAGGAAGATCATTGGTCAAATTTTAGTAACAAGCCCTCGAGGGGGAATGCATTCGGAGGGAATGGATTTCATAAGGTACGGAAGTATTTTCATTTACTCTAGCGATTTTTTTTTGATATTATTTTTTCTTCATTCTCCTTAATCTGGGTTCATTTTCCCTCAAGCAGAATGCTTATAAATCGTAATTAGAAAGATAAGTGTGGGTGTTGGGGACTTAATGAAGAAAGTTATTTATGTTATTGATGGATGGCGGACTCTTTCACTATCTCTTAGGAAGCTATTTGGAATTAAATTAAGTCATTGGAAGTTAGGTTTCGGATGATCTTTGAAATAATACATGAGGATTTGTGTCAAAAAGATTTAGAAATTTATGGGTTAGGCTTTGATTTGATGATTTGAGTAGTAGAATGCCAAGAAATAACATACGTTTCTACAGCTGACAATAATGTGAAACATTAAGAGACTCGAAGAGTCAAGTCACCGAAACAGTGGTTAGATATTTATCACTTGATGATCTAAATTTGGACGAAGATGGTGTGGATAAGAAACCGAAAAGGAAAAGTTTGTTGGGTTTTTGGCAGGAGTCGGTAATAAGTAGGATAATTTAAAATCATTTTGTCAGAACTTGTTTCTCTTTCAAGGCTATAAAAACTTAATTGGATTTCATGTTTGTTTTTCTAGAGCCCACTTCTTCCGAATCCATCAAATTCACCAATGTTGGATATTCCGATGGAAACAAATGCTCCCAAGACTCCTCCCAGTGATCCACTCCAGGCTGTTTGGTATTCACTCTTTGGTCATTCGTCTCCAGCGGAGACAGGTCCGAGTACTCCAGGAAATACGTCCCCTTTGTTTATGAAGGGCGCAATGTCCAGTAATTCTTCTATTGGCTCACCAATTGGAAGGTCAGGGTCTGAAAATATGTTTGGAATTCCTCAGCATCACCATCATCCAAAGTCCTCACCACCAGGATTTTCTACTCCCAATGGTCACCATCCATCTCGTGGGAATTCTACAGGAGATTTACAAGATGCTCTCAGTTCCATCCTCAGTAATCCTCAGAATTTATCTCATCTCTTTCCAATCAATCAATTGAATAATCATGGGAACAATGGAGGTGCAATTTCACCACCACCCTTCCTTCATCATCAGATTAATCACCATCAGAGATCAAACTCATTTAGTGATGTCTCAGGTCCTGGTATGTCCAATGCCATTCTCGACTTACTCATGCAATCTATGAAGAATGAACAATTTCAAGGACAAGATGGATATGGACGACATCAACAAACAAATTGGAGTTCTGGATTGAGTAGTCCACCTTCACCAATTGGAAACAATCGACAATATCCAACGAATGGACATGGTGGACCTCATCCACCTCAACGGAGTGGATCAAATGGAAGTAGTGAAATGATCAGTTCTTCACCACGCTCTCCTACTTACTCACCATTCGCTCGTAGTTCAAATAACAAAAGTTTACACGAGTCGGGAAACGGGAATGTTTCCCCAACGCCGACCCCTTGGAGCAATTCGGTGTTGGGAAGTCCACCCCATTCACATTCGGGGTTTGGGGGCACGAATAGTTTTCAAAACAGAATTTGGGCCCCTTCCATTAGTCCGGGGAATGGAAATCATCTGACAAATCCATTAGGTCAGAAACGTAAAGTACATCATGAGTCTATGTCAGATAGTGAATTCATTTCATTGAATCCAACAACATCCAATTCATCCAATCATCATCTTCAAGGAACTGGAATGAATTCACCTCTCACTTCTCACTACGCAGACTCTTACTTCAAAAAGAAAAAAAAGAATTAATCAACTTCCGAAATCCTTTTAGAACCGGAAGTTATGAACATTAATTTACTTTTATGAAAAATTTACTATATGTATAACGATGTCGAACTCATTTACTCGAAATTCGATAGCTACCCAGAGAGTTGCTAATTTTCTAATTAGTTTTTACAATTTAAAAAAAAAATTGTAAAAATTTAAATGGATTTAGAGGATACGAATTGAGTCCTTCCAGGGTATGAGTGTATGATCCATTTAATCCAATGACAGACGTTCTTGATAAGTTTCACTTTGATGACCAGAGTCTAAAGTTCTTGATTTCTCTCCTGATGGTTGATGTGGAGAGAGAAAGTCAATGTCTGAGATTTGATAGTAGAATGTCTCACTGTCTCCAAACAACAGGACCTCTTGGCTAAAATTCAGTTTTAAGAAAGCGGGTTCTATTGACTTTTCGTTTCATCCTCTCTTCCATAGAACTATTTACTAGAGAGATGATCAAAGGAGCCTGACATTCAAACATATTGTTCTTTGGTCCTTGTAATGGAAAATCCTTCTTTTGAGATGGAATTGAATTTTCTATTCCTCTCTACTTTCTAGAAATAAAGAAAGTGGTAGTTGAAAGAGTTTCTTAAACTTTCTACCGGAAACAGTAGCGGATGAGTTGAGTTAGTTAGACATGTCTCCATCAAACTCCCACATCATATTTATTACAAAAATATCTCACTCCAGACTTAACAACCGGACATTCGACAATTTACAACTCACCACCATTCCAAATAGTCTACCACACTTCCAATCATAAACTGACAAGGAATCCACATTCTTTCTCAATGAGTCGAAACCTTTTGTACCTGGCAGAATTGTGCATAAAATTTACTTAATTTTTTTTTTTTTGAATCCTTTAGTATTTTCTATCTTCCTTCTTCCTCAGAACATGTCCAACTGTCACCTCACCTTTCTCTGACAATCTTGTCATCATAACGTATCAATTCTTGGATGGGTAGTAACTATGTCGTAATTATATCAACTAGATTATAATCAAATTCATGTATAACTGCTTGTAAAATTTTTTTTTTTTTTTTTTTTTTTAATATGGATATAAATTATGGGTAAATTAGGTTAAGTTATTAGCTAAAAATTTATTTAACTAGGAACCTCGTGCGAGACCCTTATGATTCCGTCTCAAAACGAAAAATGAAGAAAAGCTTGTTTAGCTTGTGTGATGTGATTTTTTCCTTTTTCTATTTAATTAATTAGAATGAATACTAGGAAATACAATGTAGTAGTAGTAAATAGAGAAAAAAAAAATTGTGTTTAGGTTTAGGTTTAGGTTTAGGTTTAGGTTTAGGTTTAGGTTAAGTAGTTAGTGAAGGGATTTTAAGGGTAGGTAACGCAAGCACATCGGAGTCGTTCTTTATTTTTCTTATTAATTTATTAAGTTGTTATTAATGTCAGGTGACATGATTAACAGGTGATTCAAATCTTGCTTTACTCGGAGTGTACTTTTTTTTTTTTTTTTTTTTGACAATCTATAAATCTTAGAGATAATAATGTACCTAATAATCTCTTGAATGAATTAAGATTTAGTTAAGTAGTATAAGAATTCGTCAAATGATTCTTGTGTTATTTAACCAGGGTCTGAGAATGGTAGGAGATGAAAGTTTCCAACCAGTTACACATTCCCAAATACACTCTCCACCCTCACTTTACATTTATTGAGATTTAAAATTATTTTCTCAAGAGAAAGTCTCTTTTCTCCTCTCCTACCGTTGTTCCTTTCTCACTTCCGTAGACACTTAAGTCTTCCTACAGAAAATCCCTCGAAGTCTCTGTAGCACTTAAGATTTCTTTTGAAGAATATGGTGGTGAGATTTTATAAAAAAAAAAAAAGTAACGTCGGGCGCCATTCTTCTCATTTATTGTTTGCGTATGTATTTATTTGCATACATGGGTTTATTTATTTATTTATTATCAATTTTCTTTTTGATACAATTAGATTTTAGGATATAGTTAGATTTAAGGGAAGCGGATATTTATCTTAAGATTTTACTTAATTTATTCTTGTCTCAATCTTACCTTACTTATATTTATTAGAAAGTATAAGGAACTTCCAGGACAAATCTGAAGCATTTAAGCTTTGAGATAAAAAAAAAAAAAAAAAAACGTGCTAAAGCCGGTGTCTAGTGCATTGTGAGTTAGTCATTGTTAGCCAATAGCATGGGTATGTTAGTAGAACTAGATCGTGATGTAAATTTAAGAGGAATAAGGGGTAGAGATTTTTGTTAAGATAAGATTAAAATGGGTTTGTCAAGAACAACAGCCTCTTGGTTATTAGCCCTTGATGATATGGATAAAGGGTTAGCTGGATAAGTGGACTCCTCAAACCCCTTTTATTCTTTTTTTTTATTAATTGAGAGAAAAACTAAGGGAGAGAATGAATAGAAAAATCCTTTTTAAAATAATTCCTATAGTTCTTGACTTGAGGACTTGAATCTCAACCTGTAACTGTAAACTTTAGCTTTTTTTTTTTTTTTTTTTTTTTTTTTTTTAATTAGAGTATCAAAAGTTATAGGGGGAAAATTGAAAATCATACTTCCGTTTTATGAATCCTTAGATGACAGTTTCGTGACATGACGACACTCAATTTGTCACAACTCCTCAAAAATATCTCGTCACACTTGTTTCCAGCGTTAGTTATTAATTAATAAAAATTACTTTTCCAATTCCTTCAATTATTAAACTAAGAAGAAGTAATCTGTTGTTGTTCCTTGTTTAAATTCTTATCTTGACTTATTGTTACTCTCTCAACGCACTGCTCTTGACATTTTCCTTTTCTTAATTTCTAAAACCACTTAATTAGAGCGGAGTTTACCTACAAAATACTACAACGCATTGTGTTATTAAAATAGTCGTAGGTATATTTTCAAAAAAAAAAAAAAAAAAAAAATGTGAAAATATGAACGATGGCTGTAGGGAACAGAATACAAAGTGCAATATAGTAGATAACATTTTCACTCCCAGGTGAAAGGTATCATATAAATTTAGAATGAATTTTTCTTATGTCGAGCCGATAATCTAGTTTTGCTTCACTATCCTTCCGTCACCACCTTCCTATACCAAAAATTAACGTTTCAGGAGTTGATTAAGACATATGAAGGGCTCAAGGGTCCTTGGGAACATTTCTTACATCAAATACTCTCAATTACAGGAACAAGTTAACCCCAAACCCTTTATTTCATTTTATAATAATCTATAGATTTAGCCACACATTTCGGAAGGAGTCTTTCTCTCCTTAACTTTACAACAATCCACTAACGGTTCATTTACTAAAACTTACTTTTTGCCAGTGATCTTTGCTCTAGAGAGTTTAAAACAAAAATTATGCTCAATTTATACTGTAAATTTTTTTTTTTTTGGAGGGCGGGCCGTTTGAATCACGGAAGTGATTGTAGTTTTAGAAAAGGAGAATTTTTTAAATCATGTCCCTGCCACCATTTCAGAAAAAAAAGTTATGATTTTTTGAAAATTGTAATTTTAGAACATTCTTTTCAGACAAATCGTCACAAATAATTGTTCTAAATTTTCAAAAAAAAATATATATATTATATAAAACCATCTTTTTTTGTAGTGATCTTTCTCAAGCTGTCAAGACTTTCTCCCAAAAAAGATTTTTTTTTCGTGGAGATGAATTGCGAAAATTCTTTGGTTCAGACTTACTCCAGTAAAGAGCATGGACCAAAGGTAAGATTCCTGTTGAATGATACCTTGGTGGTTTGGTTGTAAATCCTTATTTTGGTTTTGTAAATCGTCTAATTGGATTAGCAAGGAGAAAAGACTCTCTTCTGACAATGGGTGTGGTAGTGATGTGTACCTTAAATACGGCTTATTAAATAAGTTAATTCCTTTCACTACTTTTTAACTGAATCTCTTTGATTATTTTATCCAAACTTCCGTCTGAAATGTATTAACTCCTCCTCTGCGTATCTTAAGCTACACGTACTTACTTTTACAAATTATGTATTAGACTTTACTATGATGATTTTACGTCTTACGACAATTCCACTTTAGATTTACTTTAGTTTAATTTATTATCCGTCGTCAATTTTAATTTTCGAAATCAATTTGATTTTGGAAATTTTGATGGAAAGGAAAAATATCCTCTCGTTCTGTAACTTTCACTCTTACTTAAAAGATCAGTGGTGTCTAAATTCTACACAATAAAAGGTATTAACAAAACTTAACTTATAAGTATCTCTTTCTTATTTTTAGTCTTATCAAATCTCAACGAATTATTCAATTAAAACATTTACAATCAAAGTAATGAACAATGTCCATTCGAATAATATTGAAACATAAGTAAAAGAATCATTGGTTCGAGATACTTTGCGAGCCAATGAATTTGGAGGGAGTACACAGGGCTGCTAAGTTACTTCAGAAATTTCTCTCCAAATTTAAATTCTGGTTTTATAATTTAGAAGAAAAACGATAAATTGTTGCAATGCCCTCACCTTAGAAAAATATACCAGAAAACAAAAAACGTTATTTAAATTTGAAAATAGTGTTAACAATAATAGGGTTTTAAATTAGAACAAGCATTTAAAAAAAATATGATTTTGACTCAAAAAAGAAAATAAGGTTTTGAGCAGAATAGAAAAAGATAGTTCTAATTCATGTTCTGAAGNTCTAAAGCAACAAGAAAAAAGATGATTTTGACTCAAAAAAGAAAATAAGGTTTTGAGCAGAATAGAAAAAGATAGTTCTAATTCATGTTCTGAAGTTAAAATAATTTAAGAAATTTTTCGCCTAAAACCAGGAAAGCAAGTTCATTTAAAATTCATGCTGTTCTTTTGACTAACAATTATCACAGAATTTAAGGTTTAACTTAACCAGTACGATAAATATTCACTTTGGTTAATAATGGTATTCGAATTCTTATAATTTAACTGTAATACTTAAGATGAAGTTTTACCCCTTTGAAGGCCGACATATTCAAATATAGAAAAATTCGAGCCTTAATATAAATAATCTTTCCGAAGGATAATTTGACTGCATTTTAGCACTTTAAATTCTCTCTAAATCTTCGGACCGTCCGATCAGGTCTTCAGAATCGTCATTTGGACTAAAATAATTATTTGATAATTAGAGTTCCTAGATTCGATTGATTAGTAAGATTAAAGATTATTACGATTCATTCCGAGGTTTTTTAAAGTCTCGTTTCATGTCTACTTGTTGTACTTTTGCATACAGGACGGATCCCCCGAGGACAGTGAAGTTTGATAACCACCACATGAATGACTTGTCGTCATTATATGTATGTACGGCGATAAGTGTTTGGACACATGCTTTCGCCGTTCCAGAAATATTATGCGTCAAAGGAGATGTGACCTAAAAATCAACAATTCATGAGTAAATTTTTTTTATACATACGAATGTGACTGACCTGAATTTGAAGAGCAGTCACAAATCCAATGGCCACACCACAAAAACCACCAATAACCATTAGGAACCAGAAATTGACCTCAAGCATTTGCCCAACAAATATATTATTGGGCAGTTCACCGACCAAGAACATGATTGGGACAAATAAAACAGATGCATTGACGTTGTTGTACAAGTTTAAAATAAGAACACTGTTGTCTACCACCGGTAGTATCTTTTTCGTATAAATTGAATTTAGTGAGACGCAACATGAGGATAAGATCCCATAGAAAATTCCTTTCCAAGATACGATTCCTACGTGAACCAATATGCTCAATTTTGGTAATAAATAAATGCTACAATTTGCATAAATTTTTATGAATATCTTACCACTTATACCTTCTTGGTCGATCCCAACGAAATATCCTATGGTTATAACTAAACAGCAAAGTATTGCTCGTCTCGATACAACTTGATCTGAGAGATAACAATTCATGAGTTCAGTAATAATCGGTCACAACGTAGCTTACTAACCAACAACACTTACGGAGAATAGTAAATGTGAAGACAACGTTTGTAACTGTTGTGAGACATCGAGCTAAGTAGTAAAATGCAACTCCAACAAACTTGAGACACAAATTGTTAAATGATACCATTGCAACAAAGATGACTGATAGAGGGAGTACCTGAAACAAACAAGGAAGTCATGACTCCTGAGTAGGCTTTAGGCAGTGTTTGCCTAATCTTAATGCCATACATCGAAACCTCGGTCAGCTCTCGGGGAGTCCCTCAGACCGAAAATCAAGGTTTTTTTTTTGGGGGGGGGGGGATGGGTAATTTTTAATTTTTGGGCAAAAGTTAATTTTTCTGGTTCTACTGTAACTGACCAAGGGTTCTTTACAATTGGAGGTTTGTAAGCAGTTGAAGTTCTTAAATTACTAAAGTAAAATGCATCTTGAATTTATGAGTTTAGGATCAAATGTGAATAAAGCTAACCATTATTGGTTGGGAAAATGATAATGTTAAACTAACCCTGCTATCATAAGCGAAAGGAAAGTCAAATCAGCCAAACCTATTCTTCAAAACAAGCATTAACGGGGGTCCCCCTTGGCCCACCAGCGCTCGATAGGTCCTTGCCTACTGAGGCTAATGGTGGTTTCGATGTATGCGTAATGCTCTCTGTATTGTTCTATCTTATTCAAAGTTTGACACAAACGCTCTCTAAATCTTAAATCTCCCTGACTTACCCGAAGTAGATCTGTTAAGTTTATACTGATGTTTGCAAACTGAGAAAGAACAGTTGAACCAGTAAGGCGAGAAAATATTTTAAGGATAAGTAGGAAAATAACAGTGAATACGCATTGGAACCAGGTAACAAACATTGGGCCATCGAAGTCTTGTTGAGAACTCAGTAGTGATTTGTTCACAAATACTGTCAGAATGGAAACAATCCTAAACACACAAAATTGGTTGAACTCGACCGAAAGGTGCGCAGTGAAAGTTTCTATTTTTTAAAGATTAGATTCCCCAACGACATTTTTCCAAGTTTTTTTTAAATAGTTTCTAGTTACGCGATAAAAAGAGCTTTACAGAAGTTGCTTCAATTTTTAGCAGATTAACTTTTCCCAATGACTTTTTTCCACTGTAATGAACCGTTCAGGTCATAAGTCAAGGAGAACAGGTCTACTTCCCCAAAATGTGCCTTGTCCTCTGACCTGAACGAGTTACGACAGAAAAAGATCAAAAGGAAAACGAACTCGCCTAAAAAAAATCTTGAGATACTGAATCTAAAATGTTAAAAAACTTCTCACTGAGCGCTCTTGGTTTTGTTATTACTAGCTGAGGTGGCCACAAAACATTTTTTAAGGTTTTTAACATTGGATTTTCGAATCATGAATTGAAGCTTTTTTAATTTTATTTCCCGAACATTTTTTTCCAGATTTCAACATTTCTAAACGAATCAAAACATTCGAAGGTTGAAAAATCAAAACAAAAAAAAAAAAAAAAAAAAAAAAAAAAAAAAAAAAAAAATCAAAAAATAATAATAATAATATAATAATAATAATAACATTTCAAACAACAGTTAGCAGAAAAAAAAAACAGAAAAATTTTCGTGGCCACTTCGACTAACCCGACTATTTGTTCGAGTCCAATCAAAATTTTTTTAAGTAATCATGAATGTATTGTGACGAGCCGTGCTTACCAATAAGCTGCAACTACTAGAGTAATATGAACATACTGCTCCGTCAGAGAAACGTACTTTCGTTCCCCTTTTCTATCTCCTCCTCGACGATCGTGTTTGGGATGCATTCCAGCAACAGTATTGTTTAAAATACTGAAAACTAAAATAAAATAAAATTTATTATTTAATATAGTTAAGTTTAGTTGCTTACGTTTTGGAATGTTAGATAATTCTTAGATCAAAAGTAAAGCACCACCACCGTCGCTGATTGTATCAGCCTATGACCTAAGACCCTAACAAAAAATCCTAAAACTTAATGCAATGGGCTGATACATTAGATTGATACAATCAGCGGAGAGTGCTTACTTCTAGTTTAACAAACTAATAATAAATGATTGTAGCTGTGGGACATAGAGCAAGAAAGACTTTTAAATTTTTACTAACCAATAATCTCTCTTGCCTTTAAGTTGTGGTGCAGATAGAAGCGTAAAAGAAGTGTTCGACACGACCGAAGTCAGAAGATCAAAGTGTGGAATATATCCACATCTGCTGTTATCTAGGACAATTCTGACACGGTATTGAATAGGTAATTAATTAACGAAGTTCGGAGGAATGAGAAATAATAAATTTGTAAAGAGTTAAAATAAAGTAAGTTTTAGTCCGAGCCGCGAGCATACCATAGCCCGAGCATTCCTAAGAACCAATGAAGATAAGTTGAGTGAGAAGAAAAGTAGTGTGAAAAAAAGAGTTTTCCATCACCCATTTCATTCCCTCTGAATTGTGTATCTAAGGTGATAAAGTCAAAGTCTTGAGGGCGAGATTTAGGTTCACCACTTGAGTGAGAGTTTGGGTTAACTCGACTTGAGTAATTCTTTGAGAGAAGAGTTGGTATTCAAGAACGAGTTTTTCCCATTGATGTGGCATGGGAGTTTGGAGTTGAGATTCGAAGCAGCTCTCGCCACACTCCAGTTTAGACTCCAAATCACTCACAAATGAGTCACTTGAGTTTGTGTGGCTTACTTAAATTCGGCCCTCGACTCTTAGTCTTGGGTTTTGGCCCATGCCTGGAAGGGAATGAGTTTCTGAATAGCCATATCCTCTACCTCGTCCTTCGTTATTCACCAGCTCAACTAATGGAAGA
This sequence comes from Holacanthella duospinosa, assembly GCA_002738285.1. NCBI lineage: Eukaryota > Metazoa > Arthropoda > Collembola > Poduromorpha > Neanuridae > Holacanthella > Holacanthella duospinosa. The sequence continues at coordinate 1,121,722 of NIPM01000013.1, read as the reverse complement.
ACCATTAGACCCAAAGGAAGTTTCTCTCGAGCCCTCATTCAATTAACATCTCATTCATTCAACTCACTATTCATTCAAACTTGACAAATATTTACTTTACTCAAACTGAATACAGTACAAATTATTTCACACTCTCACGGTTCATCAATGGTGTGCTCATCAAATATTGAAGACCTCAGACACATAAAAACACTCATTCATACTGTAAGTTAATTAGTTACTTAATTAGTAGTTCTAGATCTCTTTACTCCTTCAACTATTTATTAATGTTGAAATATTTTTTTTAGATGTAAATAAGAGCATCAAGGCATTCGATTAATATGTTGGTTCGTTGATTTATTATTATAACTGATAATTGAAGAATGAACTCGGGAAATCAACATGACAGAGGAAGGAATCAACTTTTGACAGTTCCTCCAGGTACGATTCTATGCATTCTATTATCGAAAACATGACTAACAAATGTTAGATAATACGCTTCAAACTTTTACATTTTTAGTTAAACTAGAAGCTTCCTGAAGTAAACTTACTGATTAGTTTTAGTTTCATGCTCATTAGCTCATTTGATATATAGTATGGTGTATTTGATTTTTTGTTCTCAGAAAATAACTGGCGGCTAGATCCAATAATAATTATTGAAATACCAGAATTTCTCAATTTCTGATGAATTAACGGTTAATTACTAAATTTATTTCAAATTTATTTTTCACTGTAGCTCTGCTGTTTGTTAGGATGTAAACGCTCTAAAGGTTTAAACTTATTAAATTTAGAAGTTCCTCGAAGACCTCTTATCACCACAACACGACCGATTGTGTCAACTACTACTACTGAGGGAAGTCTCGTGAATGTTACAGCTCGACCTAGCCAGACAACTAATCCAATAATCAGAGAGATTCACAAAAACGCTTGGTTAAAATGTCTCCATAAATCATATGATAAGAAAGGAGTTCCGTCTGTAAAAAGATCTGAAAAGTGGTGGGTGGTTTTCTGTGTTCATGACGATGCGGAAGCCTACTTAGAATTTTATACGGATCCGAAGATGGGTACTCTTCATAAACCAGTCAATCGCATAAATCTCAGTACTTGTCTCCATGTCTCTCCATCAATAATGGGTCAAGAGAATGAGTACGAGTTCGCTGTTACACTTCAATCTCTTGTTGTTCGTCTCGCAGCTTCGGATTGGTAAAGGAAACTTAATTGTTTGATTTATTGTTCAATTAATTTTTAGTATTTCTATGTAGGGAGCAAATGTCAGACTGGGTAGAGTCTTTACAAGGGAAACTCCGAGAAATGAATATTCTGAGCCCAAAGGATAACTTATACAGCAAGCTACCAGAAATTCGAAATTGTTCTGTAAGTAACATTGCATCGTCATATGGGTTTGGCTCCACTCGTGATCCTAATTCGCCGCTTCCTCTTCCACCATCTATTTCTTCTGCAACTGTTGCAATTCAATCAGAAACAACGTACAGCCCAATAGGTGACAAATTATTTCCTATTCATTTTGAGTATTTCAAGTGATGGAATCTAATTTATAGTTTGGTAAAGACAATGACAGGGATTTGTTGGTAGATTACATTGACACAAATTTGGGTGCTCACTCGACGACTGAAATTGGATCATCTAACCTTCATCAGATGAACATTTCTTTGCCCGGCGCTAGAGTTGAGTCATCTGCATCTGTGTACATTCAGTCGTCCTCAAACGGAAGTTCCAATTTTAGGTAACTTTACTTTTTTTCTTTATGATTCAAATCTCAACATTAACAATTTACACTTTTTTGTCGTGTTAGAGACGTGAGTAACAGTGATAGTGGTAGTGGAAGTGGAGTAAGCATGTTAAGTGTTTCAAACTCAATGACGTCTTCTACCTCTGGAAGTATTCAAACTCACATCAATGCAGCAACTAATTTACATAGTTTAGAAATAGTATCACCATCTACTGTTGGAGTTGTCGTAGGAGGTAACAACTCAACACTTGTTCAAATTGGTTTTGAACATCCTTCTCAATCAGGCGCTTCCTCAGTAGAACATCTTTCAGCACCTCAGAGCAAACAAAAATGCATTCGACGTCTAATACCAAAATCAAATACAAGAAAATTTAAAACTGATCCAGGGCTCAACTTTGGGATGCCCTTAGTTCCGAGTTTCACGGAAGGATCTAATTCATTTTCAAGACAGCACTCTACACCTATCGAAAGCTCTACATCATCGCAAGCAACAGCTACTTCTACTGAAAATCTATATGAACATCTCTTTCTTGACGTTGTGGCAACACCAAATAATTCTGAACCGAACAATATCCCGCCACCTCAAATTCCCAGGCGTAACCCCAGTGGCAATAGATTACAAAGGTATGTAGCACATTTCGAGCACAAAAGTAATCAGAATAACTGTTGTGAATTCGAAAGTGAAAATAGATTGTCCGCTGAGTATAAGTGAAACCAAGAATCATCCCGTATAACTATTCTAAATTTCACAACAGTCTCAGTATCGAATACAAACTTCACAAGTCACTTAGTTTTGGTTCTATGATTTAGGGACTCACAACACTCATTCTCGATTTCACTGTATTTAATTCAAGTCTTACGGAGATTACAAAATTATAGCTAGTACTGTATTGGATTTGTTGATTGTTATTTTCCAGACGTCTACAGCAGCAATTCGAGATACGTCGTTCCCCAAGCTCAAGTGATGCTCAAAATTTTGATGGAAGCAATGGATCTCATACAGAATGTCCGACACAGGATGTAAGTAAGCTGTTCTTTGCCAGCTTATCCTATCATTCATACTCATATATAAGTACCACTCATACAGTTGTAACTAAACAGATGGACCCTCTGGATGGAATAATCGGAGTAAGGAGTGGAGAGTATCGGATCGCATCTCGTCGTGAAATTCCTACAACTGGGAGTTCAGAGAATCCTTCTACTACCGATAATCTTTCAATTGGACCCATTGCCTACGTCCCTTTGAAGGAGAGTCAGGTTATTCGTCTTCAGTCAGAAATTAATCATAGGGCTGGAGTGCGCATCGTTCTACGCAAGAAAGACTGTCTCAATACTATTGCTTTCGTGGACTATCTTGGAGCTGTGTGGTGGGTTTAGACAAAAATTTCAAATATGCATGAAACAAACTACGGAACAAATTGAAATTTTAATATGACCTTGTAGGATAGCTGGTTGGAAACAGCAGCAGCATCCTGTTCTTTACTACGCTTTCCACGTGGGAGATCAAATTGTGAAGATAGGAGGAGAAAAAGTTCAAACAAGCGAAGAAACTCGGAAGGGAATTCATATGAATTCTTCTAATCAGGTCTGCAAAGAATTTCTTAACCTGTTCTGTATGTACTTTTATCCACCACACCTTATCTAATCATTAATTGTCTTACTCCTGATTGATTAAGGTGGAGTTCATCATAAGGCGACTCCCATATGGTCAAGTTTTTGTTCTGAAGCGCAGGACAGAGGGAGAGCCATTAGGTCTTGTTGCAATTGGGAACTGCGCTGAGATAAGCGAGGTTCTCCCGAATAGTTTAGCCGCAGCAGAAGGGCTCCCACCGAAAGCCTCATCCGTTGATGGACACTCCGTCTGCAACTGGTTCCTTACTGAAATTAACAACCGTCCACTTAGCCTCGTTGCTCGTGAGAGTGAAGTCAGGGACAGACTCAATGCCGTGGGGAAGGAGATCTCAATCCTTGTCCAGCCATCGGATTTGGTCAGACATTTGAAGAAGCAGCTGAAGACCATGAAAGGGTACAAAGAATATCTCGTCGTCTGACTTATTGTTATTATTGTGATCCTCTCTACTTACATCACAGTCAATTTATTCACCAAAAAATACCTTTGCTTCCTAAGTCTTGCTTTACTTTGACATAGTCTAGTTATTTACACGCTCAGTCCAGGGAACATCGCTTTTCTACTTAATTCTACAAAACTGAAACACTCCTGACGAACTCAATAGTATCAAATCAAACAGTTACGCTTATTTTGACTTTGACAGGAATTCCTTCCATTTCTTCCAGAAATATTGCCAATCAAGGCAAATCTTTACTTGTGAAGAAATTTTTTGTTAATTTTCAAACAGTGATTCTGTTCTTCTTGGATATCACTGTCATGTCGTAAGTGGATAAATGTTAAGGACGATTTGCCAAAAATGAGATTGCAACACACGACAAGAATAAGTTTGACGAAAATAAAAATTAGACAGTATTAAGAAACACTGGATTTGAATCCACTAAAAATACAATAATACTTTTATTTTCACCGACCTTTGTACAACTTTCGTGGATTCAATTTTTAGTATTTAAATACAGAATGAAGCTCAGGTTAGTCATTTTGGATATCAAAAAGTTTGAGAAAAGGGAATGTTTAGTAATTTAGGAAATGGCTGCCTGCAGATGAATTTGGAGTCATTCGTGTATGCTACCACCTAGGAGCAACAGTCTTGAGTTTCATTGTATTGTTACAGGAAATCCTGTAGAGGAGAAAGGTTACCTAACCCTACCTAGTCCTGAATTTAACGGTATCAAGGTTTTACATTTGGTTTGATGGTGCAAAGTAGAGGATATGTCAGTTACGGACTTTAACATTTACACAAAAAACAGCTTTCCAGCATCACAAACGCATAATATGCCATTCAGATCCAAATCCAAGCTCTACAAATCATTCTAAATCAGATTTTTGAAAAAAAATTTTTTTTAATTTATACAAGCATTTGCTTCAGACTGCATAAAATTCTGCTTCAAACAACCATTCGTTTTAAAATTAATAAATAAAACGGAGCTGGGGTCGTTGATCAGGAATGACAACAAGCCACACATTAAAATAAGCATAATTCAATGTGAGCAATAAATAATAAACTGATTGTTTTCAAAATATTGCATTCTACTAGACTATAGCACTCGAATGTACAAATTCAGGAATAACGCTACTCAAACAATACAACGCAATGATTAGGAAGCTGAAATTAGGCAATTTTGAATGCATCATCATTTACGAGTCTGATGCTTTTTAATAAGTAAAAATTTAGACGGCTTCTGCAGGGCTCTGGAATTCACTAAGGGCTTGAATAGGATTCTGTGGTTTCTTTTGAGAGCCACGTCGAACCTTCGCTCTCACTTCTTCTGGTTTCTCACGACGTACCAATGGCTTCTTCTCTGGTGCCTTCATTTTCCAAACCACAATCGGTAACTAATGGAGGACAGAATCAAAATTAGTAACTTACTTCAAGTTTTAGTTACTCCTATTTCAATAGTTATGCCAAAGGAAGAAAATTTATAATTTTTTTTTTGGTAAACTATGCAGAAGCTTAGATGAATGATTTCATAACGCAAAAAATGGGACGGCATGACAGTAAAGAAGAAAGAAATTATTGTTTCAACTCTCTCAAAATCTCCCAGTTATTTTCTAACTATTGAAGGATGGTAATAAATCCCTAGCAGTCCCACTACAATCAACTAATCAACTTTCTTTCAATTAACTTACAGCAACACTTCCTTGTCTAGGATATTTCGTGGATGCCACATAAGATGCTTTCACCGTAAGTACCACAGCATTCATTAAGTTCTTAGCAGCCTGGATTAGAGATGTGGCTGAATCCAACTGGAAGCAAGAAAGAGTAATAAGATATTTTCAAACAGATTCAAAATTATTCAAATTATTACCCCAGAAACAATAAGTTCTCCACTGATGTTTTGCACGTCGGCCTTTACTTTGGAAGTAATATTCAACTGATGACAGTAGAGAGCAATACGTTGTAAATAGGCTAGCAAATCTTTCTTTGTTGAAGACTCAGGACATTGGTCTGCAATTTGTCGAGCCAACTTGTCCAGTTTTGTTCCTGCCTCGGAAATCTTCTTGGCAGCATTAATTACGTCCATAGTTGTTTTTAGTGGCCCTCTTCCCCTATAACAGACAAGTTGGAAATTATTTGTCACTATTTTAAGATTAATATATGACGATATACCTAGTAAAATCCGTCATTTCCATCATGATCATACACATATGTTTGGCGATGACGATGATATCATTTCCTGTGTCATCCCACTTAGCCACCTCACGATCGAACTTCAATTTCTCAGTACGGAAACTTTCAACCTGTTGTGCAATCCTCTCCTTGTCTTCCTCTGTCATCTTTCGCATAGCTTCCTAGTAAGGAATAAAATTTCTAAATAAGTGGACTCTTCCGTTAAAATCAAAATCATCTCAACTTACTCTGGCTGTAGTAATTCCACTAATGTCGGGATACTCATCCACGGCGTGCTCTGACGGTTGGTTTGCTGAAAATAAATAATTCCTGTTTCTAAATGTTCAAAGATTGGTACCATAAATCAGAATCTTATCTTGCTTACACTTTTTAGTAGTTCCCGTATCAGTGTAGGGCTCGTCGAATTCGACATCGTCAGGATCCAACTCATCGTCCGCCTTTGAAAGATAGGGGATTATCTTTAGTAAACCTAAATTCCTAATGGATCAGAATTCAAACCATCTCATACCCGATTCATTAGAACAGCACGACGGATTTCACGGACGCCGTCGTAGACGAGGCGGGACGCATCAATAAACTCATTCTCATCCACCTCTTTTGTTGGATTAGATGACAAAGCCTCTACGGCAACTTCTACCCTCTGTGCGAAATTTGGCATAACTAAAAAATCAAATGCATCAGAACAATTAGGTCGAATGGTGAATACAATTGACGTGAGAACATAGAGGCTGGGAGTGAACAATTTAGTCACAAGTATTCTGAAATATCGTGATGCTGCGTCACAGCATCTTGCTAATCATCACTCCTGCCAATTGGATCGGGTCTGCCTTTTTGAATTTCCAGAGTTTGCCTTACCTTGGTCACGTAGTACTTTCACTGCTTCAAGAACTCTCTCTACATATCCTACGCCAGACTCGTAAATACTCATTTCTGCAGTTACAACATTCGCCACGCGTGAAGCTCTGCCACGAATCGCTCCTGCAGTTCTATCGAGTGAATCTGCATCTCCTTCTTGTAAGGCCAAGACACACTGAGAAACAAACCAGTTAAAATTAAAGAAGCAATGGATTTTGAAGGGAAATATGAATTATCATACCTTATTTACATCTTCAAGGATATGATTCTCTAAAATTTTAAATTCATGAATACGTATTATTTTATCAGACCAAAATTAAATATTTTCCTTATAGACTTACCTGAAACTGCTAAGAAGTCGTCTATTGTGGTGATATCATCCACAGCTTCAGTGAGAATCCGAACTTGATTCTCCCAGGCTTCTCTAAATACTTCCATATTTTCCAATGCTACCTTGGATTTTGGACGCGCAGCTAAGATCCTTGCAGCATTGATCACCTGAGGACAAAGGTTGTCAATCTGGGACGCAGCATATCTGACCATCTTTACTCCGTCCTCGTTTCCTGACATACTACAGGCCAAGTTGGCAACCTGTTATCCAGAAGAAAAGTTTTTATACTTAAAACTAAACTGATTTCTTACATCATTAACTTACCTCGACCAATTTATTGGCATGCTCCGTAAATACTTGTGCGTAATCCTCCACTTCTTTTTCGTTTCCGGCCTTAGCTGCTTCAATGAGGACGAGAAGTGGAACGCTAGTTTCCAGAAAGCTAAAACCGTAACACCATTAGAAATGGGTCTAGACTGACAAGACATGAATTAAATTACCTGTCAGAAACATGGTCTACAACAGCTTTCCTCAACTGGCGCCGCAGGTCCCTCGTTTTCCGACACATATGGGTAATGGCATGATCCAATGAGTCATTCTTATCTTTCTTACCAATCTAAGCCACACGAAAAGAACAAACTAATATAGTTCATCATCATTCAATTTGTTGAGAAACTTACATTAGCCATATATTCTGATAGCAAGTCTTGAAGCGCTTGTCGAACAGCATTACATTCTGCCACAATACGCTCCCGTCTCTCATCTCGAGTACAGGAAGAGTCAGCCATTAGTGCTGCTCCGCTGATGATAGATTCAAGTCTCTCTTCCAATGATGGACGGGTTCGAACTTCATTATACTGTAGTGGCTCCATGATAATTCGTTCCTGGAATCAAATAACGGGCTTATGTAATGACTGCATATTAAACAGACAGATAAATATTCAAATTAAAATAATTACATACGTCAAAATCATCCAGGGCGGCAGCCAATTCACCAGGACCATCATAAGGATGCCCACCAATCCCAGCTTTCCCTTGAGCCACATCAGAAATAGTGTTCACTGCTTCACAAACTTGACGAAACACAAAATCCCTATTTGCTTTAGCCGCAGCTAGTTCTGGGTGCCGAACATAAACTTTTGACGCTGTAAGAAGCATCGTTGAATGCTTCTTCAGAAGTGCACGAGCAGCAGCCAGGTCATCCCTAAGTTGTGGATCCTTCAGCTCTTGTTGACGCTTAGCAGCAGCCTGCATTAACTCATTCGCATTCCGACCAAATGCTCGAATGCTATCCATCAATTCTCCTTGGCTCGAAGCATTTTTCAACTTTTCTAAATCATCTTCCACCTGTAGAAAATTTGTTGAAAAATGTTGAAAACTTTGAACTAATCTCAACTAAATTTTGTGTTGAGAGCTTACAACACGAAGAGATTTAAGAAGAAGATGAACATCCACCATATCCGCAAGAATAAGAAGGCGTGTCACGGCTGATAACAAATTTCGTGCCGCTCGAACCATATTCCCTCGCTTCAGAGATGAACAAGGATCATCAGCAAATTCTCTAGCAGCCAAACTCATAGCTTCGCCTAAAGAGAAGCCAATAATCTGAGGCTGACTATTCCCGTATCACTAAATTCTAAATCCTTCTATTTATTACCTGTTTTCCTGACTTCATCCACAGCAGCTAACATCTCCTGTTTTATATCAGGATTTTCGTGAGCGATTTGTTCACCTCTTTCTATAAAATTTTCTGTTGCTTTTTCAACAGCTGCAACGAGTACGTGAGCCCGCTTGGAGCGTCCCTTCTTCTTCTTCGATGGACCTTTCGTATTTACTAAAGTTGTAACCTTTTGGATAATAGAAGAGACATAAGGCACAAATTCCATGTAAGATCTAATATTATATCAAGCAAAGCGTGCATCAAACCTGCATAACCAATGGTTCAAGCGTGAGTTCAACCGTACGAGTACGAATTTCTAGATTCTTTGGGTCCCATTTCAGAACTATTTGACCGGTTGGTTCAGGCTCTGAACCATATCCAAGTGTCATCTTAGCTCGTACGTATGGGTTAACTTTTACAGAAAATAAACAAAAACCTTAAAAAAAAAACAAAGTAAATTATAAACACAAATAAGACTACTAAAGGAAATGAATTGTAAAGCACCATTTTCAGTAAAATGAGTGCGTCATAATCAAGACTTTTGAACCAAACACTCATCAGGGTTGAATTTATGTAAATGAATAACTCAACAAACGAGATACAAAAATATCGAAGGTGATGTCATGCAAAAAAATATAAATTCAACTGAACCAGCATGCAGTTTGCAGTAATTGCAGCAGTACAGAGGACACTAAATTTCAACAAACCAGCTGACCTGTATGACTAGTGGTTCTAATGTCTTTTCCACAGACATTGTGCGTATTTCCAAATTCTTGGGATCCCATTTTAAAGTCACGTGACCAAAATGATCTAGTGTCATGTTTGTATAACTTGAATGCCCTGTGGTTTCAAGTAGAGTAGAATAGGTAACTTCCCTTGCATGATTAACCACACCAATTCAGACATTAAAACAATGCTAACCAAAACCAATAATTCATATTTCTGCTATACTTATTATGTTCAGTATGAATTCAAGTGAATTTATATTCCCACTGCAAACTATACTTTAAATTAGAATCAATCGGACCAACTGGAAATGGAAAAATTCCAATACATTATTATTTACTTCAAATGTATTATTGGAATTCCGGTTTTATAATCGGAATATTGTAAGCTGTATGCCTCAAGAAAATTAAAGAATTAAAATATTTCAGCCAGTCAGATAAAAAAAAACATTTTAATTTGTTCGAATCCTCATTGGCTGAATGAAATTCCTTAATTTTCTTAAAATCACAGTGATAATAAGAACCCACTGAAATTAGACTACTCTAAGCTCTTCATCATTCAAAGAATATGTCATGCATAGCGGACACGTCCGAGTTCCTAAAACAAAACCCTACTTTATTATGCTTCAACTGGGTTCAACGAAACGACGACAGTGTCCAGCGAAATATAATCATCAAACTACACTACAACACAAATTAAGTAAGAGCGATATGTGCAAAAATAACTACTGTCTACTAGTAGCTCAAATGGGAATGGAACGAATGAGTCAGTACTCAACTAGAATTCAGTAGTGATTTACATACTATTTTTAGTAAATTCAATGCACAGTCGAATGACTAACTATTCGAAGTCCCTAGCTTCGCCTGGATTAGCCCTCCTAAGGATTATAATGATGAACCATTGTGGTAGGGCCATGGAACTAAACAAAAAATATCTAAAATGTTCAAAAAAGCATAATGCTTCAACTGCTGTTCTACGTTTTGATTCAATAATTATTTTCCCCCCTAAAATATTGTGAATTAGAGTAATATTTTGTATAACTTGTGACTTACCAGAGTAGATGAAGGATGAAATATGATAATAATCCTTTAAAAATTAGTAAAAATTGATTTAATAAATTTCTTTATTGATTATGAAAAGAGTTGTAGATTGATGAAATTGTAACTGAATTGTGTAAGTTTGTTTGTGGATGGAGACGGAGTGTATTGTGAGAGTAAGTAGAGTATGTAAGTGAAAAGGGCGGTGGCGACGGGTATGGTGGAGTATGAGGAGGGGTTCTTGTGAAATTGTGGAAATTGAAATTGNAAATTGTGGATATCCTTCTCCTTCCTCTTAACCTCCTCAATCCCACCAACGACGGATGACAAGTGGCCTGAGTTGGAGAGAAAGTAAACAGAATTACATCACTTGGGCCATGACTAATTCTTGACTCAGGCCATTTCCCAGACTCAAATAATAATCAATTATTCATCAACTACTCTCACTCCATCAGNGTGGCCTGAGTTGGAGAGAAAGTAAACAGAATTACATCACTTGGGCCATGACTAATTCTTGACTCAGGCCATTTCACCAGACTCAAATAATAATCAATTATTCATCAACTACTCTCACTCCATCAGTCAATTATTATTTACACTCATCCATCCGCTACAATTAACACTAAGCACGTTACTTCTTTTTCATCACTCAAAAACAAGACCTAAGCATGACATGAGAATCTTTTCCTAAAAATTAAACACTTCTCTCTTATGACTATTACTTTTTTGGAACAACATTGGATCTTCAACAATAAGAAATGAACTTTTCTTACATTTGAACTTTATTACAACTTACAAGGCATACATTTCTTTATTCTCGACGTCTTATCCACAAAATCTATCGGGTCTCATAAAATTTATACCATAATGTAATTATAAATTCAATAAATAACGCCCGTTTTTAATTTCCTTCTGTCATCAATATCGTTTCATTAGTTTGAGAAGACTTCTTTTATTTTCATTTTTAATCCATGTTAGGAAGATTTTACATTCTTTGGTGACTTTGTTACCCTTGGGAAAAGGAGTGTGAATGAGTGGTGATAACGGTAAGACGGACGTATTACAGAAACCCAACTTACCCATTGCATATCTGGGCAATTCAAACCAAACTAATAATTAATGTAATTTGCTTTATAAATTCGGTAATCCCAATTCCCAATTTTTTTAAATCAAACGCTCTTTATCAATTGTGGTGACATTTCATGTATTTTTCTAAACATTAAGAGAAGGAAAAATAAAATTTCTAAAAATTAAGAGAAGGAAAAATATAATTTCTAAAAATTAGGAGAAGGAAAAATATAATTTATAAAAAGAATAGATTTTGTTTTAATTTTTAATTATGAACGAATCAATCAAGTCTTATCTTTTCCAAATGTCAAGTTTAGAAAAAAAAACACTAAAATTTTGTTTTTCAGTGAAAACTTGTGAGAGCGTACTGACTACTTCAGTTACTAACAGAGAAACGAAATCTGACTCCAGTAGGAAATGATTTATAAAATTATCCAAAGTTTATTGAGAAATTATTTTAAACAAAATGAAACCCTGTCAACCTTTTTCTCCAACTCACCAAAAAATTGATTCAAATAAATATTTTAAAATCCAATTCAAATAGAAAGTTTCAAATTATTAAAGAATGAAACAAGCTTAACTACAAGCTAAGTCAAGTAACTAAGAATTATTAGACAGTAGACCGAACCAAAGAATTGCACGGAACTTAAATCATCTCTAGAAAGTTAGGCCAAACCCGTAACGCTTTACGTATTTTAACTTGATACACAGAATTTTTAACTATCAATACATTTTATTTTATGTTTAAATACATTTCGGTACGAACTCAAATTAAGTCAACTTAACCGTCTTGTTTCAATTGAAAAAAAAAAAACAGGATGATGCGTGAGGTGGGTGAAAAAGTTAACAAATATAATCATTCGATGCATCTAAATATTAAACGACACCTTCCATACTATTGTGAGCGACCTTCATTCTTATACATAAAGATTACATTAATCCTATAAAGTGTTAACATACAAACTTAAGTAGTTATCGTCGTAATCAGTGTACATGAACACAATGATGTCTGTGGTTTTAGGTTTGCTTTAATTATTACTCCAATCGAAACTTTTCATTTTTAGGAAGTTCCTTTTAAATTGGATTTCTATACTGATTACATAACACATTTGGTTCCGATCTAAAGGAAACTTACATGTTATCTGTCACCGTTTTGTGAACTACGATTACTTATTAGCGGGTCTGATTCGTACATAACACAAAAAAAGATAACTAACTATACCATAAAATCTTATGCCTAATGACAAAAATTTGCATGAAACAGGTACCTCAAGGTGAAAACTACTGAGCGTCATGTAGTTAACATTGATTGAACTAAGGAAATTCAGTGTAGGTCTTGCTTGTCTATTTAGATGCTTCAGACAAAAAGGAGGGATTATTTATCCTGACTACATTATGTGAAAATCCGTATTAGACTAACTTATCCAAGCGCAAAGAAAGTTTCACGAATGAGCCTGGTTCAAGATTATCGATAACAATGCTTAAAGTATGAATATACAAAAACAATTGAACAATAATTAGCAAGAATATAATCCCGGTATTTCGGTTCCCAATCATTATCATCACATTGCATCACAATTTAAACTAATAAATCACTAGCCTTTTAAGCGGATAGACTGTCTAGTTTGAGATTATGAGGCAATTAATCTTACCCTCTCTAAAACAAAAGTTATATAAACTAGTAGACATGAGTAGGCATCAAAAAAAAAAATATTTTACTGAACAATAGCAGCGACTAGGTATACACACAGGGTTAAAAAGAAATCATTCCAAATTTGATGACAGGAAAAGAAACCGGGTCTTCTAAGTCAAACCTATTGGAACTGGATAACTTCGGACACATGCATTTAACTTGAGCAAACCATGAGAATGTTTTATAATAAACTACTGATACTCAATTTGAGTAAGAATAAGTTAACAAATCTGCGTAATCACGCGATTATAGGAAACTAGATTTCTAGAAACAGGGTTCTCAGGTTCCATTCAAGACATATTGCCTTTTTCTGTACTCTCATTATATTCTTATAAATTAATCCCCATTCGTACAAGAATCCTTATTTTAGCAAAATAGATAACTCCTGTTGACTGTTCTCGACCTGTATGGAATGCATAGGTTGTTCCGTTACAAAATATTAACCTTTTCAGAAATAAATAGCTCAGCATAAACATCAAGATTACTCTCTCATGGTCTAGTGACTGGAGAAGAATCTTCTCTACTGAATAATGAATGAACATTCATGGAGATTAAAAAGTTACTGTTTGATGTAAATATTCTAGCTACAATAACTAAAAACGTTCTAAGTACATGACACGTATCAGTCATATCCTAAATTGTGGGGAGATATCCTAAACGAGTTAACTAATGAATCATCTCATTCAACTTTAGGATCAATGACCCAGCATACTCAAGGGTAAAATAATTAGTTCGGCGTCTTGGTTAAAATCATCTTTCCTACGAGTTCTGAGCGTTTGGAAACTGGACCATTTTATAAGTCACCAATTCCTCCGTCGAGAATTCCTAGTTTTACTTTTTCCAGGACTCTATTCACAAAGTCAGTCGTATGACCACCAATCCGATGTCCTAGAAACACAAAAATTATTATTTAGTTTTAATTCGTATTTACTTATTCGTTGCCCTAAATTAAAAAAAATATTACTTGTTCCAGCCTTAGAGATTCGCTCAATTTTGGTAACAAGCGACTCTGAGAGATCCATGGAAGGCCCATCCATTTTAGAAAATACAGCTTGACGAGCTTGATCAATGGATGACATCAACCGTTCTGAAAATAAAGCAATTTTAAGTAATCTGGTGGACTTTCATAAAGCGCGGACTGCTTGAGTGCAATCTGCAAACATACACAAGTCTTGATATGGCTTAAATAATGTCGTTATCTATCTCCACACAATCGATTTCAATAACCTTGCTCAAGAGCATATTTGGGAGCTAAAAAAGTTTTTTTTTTAATTTTAAGCTGAAGCCCAATTCCATGTTAGTCACATCAACAAATCACAATAATTGATAAGACAATGAATGACGAAGGTAAAATTCAAGTTCAGGTTATATAGTAGATGAACTTACTGTGCTCCTGCTCGAGGCCATATAGCTTCAACTTGTTGGCCTCATGTTGTGCTTTTTTCTTTAATCGACATGCCCTAGGATCAGAAAGGATTCTTCAAAAATCTCGCATTGATCAACAAATATTTCTCATAAACTAAATTAAACGCCTAATAATGCTTCAATAAAATTTTGTTTAATTAAATCTAAGTTTACCGAGAAGCGAGTTTATTCTTTTCCTTTCGTGATCGCGATTTGACTGCATTAGGAACATCAGCAACCGGAGTCATTTCGGCAATAACTTTGTTCAATCTATCAAGTTCCTTCCCAATTGACCATAACTTCCTCGGATTTGGTGTTAAGTCATTCCCATCTCCTTTTCTTGCCTTTCCGCTGTTATTCAAAATTTAAATTAATATCCTCGTAAAAAAATCAACCATTAAGTACATCAAGCTCCCTTATAGTGAAACCTCAGATTATGAAAATTAAGTGGAGAATTATATTTTAGTGTAGTAAATATGAGATATAAATTTAATCATAGATTGAAACACAATAAGTTTGGACTTTGTTTGACATCGCTGTATAAATAGTCAACGAGAAATTTGACCTCAGAGTATGGGATACTTTTTCTTTGAGTGTAACTCTACTCGAGCTTGTTGCTTATGGGCCTCCGGAAATTAGAAAATCTCACTGATGAGAGAGATTTGTTTGCCATTCGTTTCTTACCTGTGCTTGATACCTTGTATATGGCATAATGGACTGAACACAGGATCAGTTGGACGTTGAAGAACATGCGGGTCCTCTTGAGTAGGTGCCAAAACGAGTCGTTGTCCTTTTGGACCTTTCGCTTGAACATTGTACTGCCAGAAGAATCTCTCTCGACGATTTCCGCTCGTACTCCCAGCATTGCTTTCTGTCTCACTCCCCTCTGAATCTGCAGTAAATATTTCATTTTATTTCCAACAAAAAACATAAAAGCATTGTACAAAAAACTTAACTTCATTACTTAGACTCAATAAAAATAAACCCGATAAATTTATATTTCTAACCCGTATCCCAAATAAATTTTGACTATTATCGTAAAAATGAAAATTCGCTAAGATTTTAGTTGCTCTGAAAAATTGTTTAAAAAATTTAAGATAAATCCAAACCTTCTTCGCTGGAGTCCCGATCACTCACATCATCTGAATCAAAGCCTTCATCCATAGACAAGGAAAATTCTCTTCCTGGACTTAGCACATCTGTGAAAGGAGGTCTAAATTGATACCATTGTTTGAACTGTTGCGGTTTGAGTATAGAGCTCATCATTACGCAAGAAACAATAACCTAATTTAACCTCTCACCGAAAGCTCACTAATAACAAACAATTAATGTTCATGTTGTAACACACAGATCTTAACTGAAAGAAACAAGAACAAGACTCAAGATTTCATTCGAATCACACTTAAGGATAAATTTAACTGCGTCTTTCCATTTTAATTGGCAGAGAGTGAATACGAGTTTAAGAAAATACGCAATCGAGATTTAGACGTAAGGCAGTATTAATGATGTCATATTTCGTGGTAGTTTTTTAGCTTATGTATAGCAATTGAAAAGGAAATAATTCGAGGTTGAGATTAGGGATTTTTTTTTCAAGTCAAAATGTAAACATATTCATGTCAACCTTTGAACCTTTGCATTTCACAACATCGGGAAGACCTAGCGTCATTGAGGAAAATGGCGACTAAATGTACATCCAGTGATAACCATTTTAGTCACTATCGCCATTATTTCCTTTTGGCCTAAAATGAAGAGGTTCAAAACAAGGCCCGGGGGATTTGACATATATCGATAAGTATTTTTATAAGAATTTATTTCCGCTTAATAATTATCTTTATGATACTATCATAAAGTTAATTATTATTTATTTATTTATTTGCTCTAATAAACGCCGCCCAAAATCGGAAGGACAAAAACTTTCCTTAATAAGATAAAGTTTGACCTTTTTGAGAAATAATAACGATAAAACTCTAATAAACAACCCCGTTGGAAAGTCGAATTTGAATAGCCGCCGCGGATCTAAATATAATAAATACGATATTTGTACTCCATGATAGTAATTTGCTTTTAGTAAAACGAAATCAGATCTCAGAGTCCTATATCCCGCTCTAAGTTCATGCTGAAATACGTAACCGAGCTACTACTAAAGTATTTTCCTTTTCTCACACAACTACGAAAATTGAAAGCATATAAGCAGATTAACAAGATTTCACCACCACCACTTATCCATGAGGGTGTTATTTACCTGCTGAAACCACGCTAGAAGTTGAACCAGCCTCGGCCAAAGAGCCTGTGGACACAAGGTGAGGTCTCGATTCTCGTCGTGCCCAGACCGCTTCTCGTCTCTGCTGCCAGGTTTCCCATGCATTATTTCCCTGGCCTGAAGGAGCTGAGGTAGAGAGCCTTGGCGAAAGTGAACCAGATGAGGAGTTTATCATGGAGCGTGGGAGGGATTGACCCAATGGCACCGGATCTGGTGAAGTTGCCTCCATTGAATTTTGAAGTTCTCGGCGTAACAGTAGCTCCCTTAGACCACCTCCAGAGCAACTACTGTAACACACAAAACCCTTGATATTCGTCCACTTCGTGAGAAATTCAAGTCCTAACCTGGCCGCTTGTTGGGCTGACGAAGAAGTAATCTGAGTCAACGTGTTGCCGGAAGTAAAGTTGGAGTCCGACATGATAACAGGTTGGAGAAATGTGGTTTCGAGAATATTGCTTGAGACGGGAACGCTGGTTCCAGCAAAACTCTGAAACTTGTGAAGTAGTCCAACTTGTGGAAAAGAAGATGAAGAGTGAACTTGAAATGAGACCAAGTCGTCACTGTCCAACGTGTTCCCACCCGCTGGCGTTTGAGGAGAAGGAGTTGCTTCAACAGGAGGTAGATTCTCGGATGGCCAATACAGATCATCAAAATTCAAACCATCTAGAAGCGTATCTGCATCAGGAGCATTGAGTTCCGCTAAAGTTGGGCCCAAAAGATCATTCCTCTCCATCTTGAAAATGTCATCCTCGTCAACTGCCATTGATAGTTTTGATAGTTCTCCTTCCATTCCCATGTGATCAAATTCAGAGCCACAGATGTTCATATCCATGGCCTCAATCCCAGTGTCGAGGAGAGACATTCCGTTCCAGCTGCCAGGAGTGTAAGTAGTATTGCTGAGGAGCCCACTTGGATTTAAGATCCAATGTTGAGCATCCATCATAGATCGCCGAGGGATGGGCATTCCTTGTGGGCTCGAAGGTCCCATGGACAAAGGGCTAAGTGCACCAGGACTTCCAATGAAACCCGGACTTGTTGGACTATTCTCACCTGACTGAGACTTCATCAGACGTTGATTGATATGTACTTGCAATAACTGGGACATTATAGAGGTTCTTCTAGAAACCCTTCCGGGAGGGCAGGGAATGCTTCAATAGCAAATATCTAATGCTCCTTATCGAAAAAGTTTTTCAGAAACTGAACTTTTACTTCAATTGACTTCTTTGTTATTTCCAATTGAAACGCTTTGTATTGAATATTGGAAATTCTGAAACAAACAGAAAACGTAATTAATCCTTAGATCTACATTCAAATTTCACAGACAAGAAAGACATTCATAAAGTCGACGTTGTCTACTATTCGCCTTAGTATTGGTGTGTAAAAAACAAATTTTACTCGGACTTTCTAGCAAAACAAGATTGGTATATAAGGTTATGCTTACTTAACAAAGCTTGGATTGGTTGGGAAACTAATATCCATCAACATCAATATTTACAACACGAGTTACTGAACACCTTGAGCTTTAGCACAGCCGCTTCTAAAGTAGCTTACGGGTAATAAATAGCAGTATTTCACCTGCTTACTCGGAGGGTAATGAGGGAATGATAGAATCAAATGCAAAATTTCAGAATTTAAAGAACTTCAATGTTATCAAAAATGAAGAATTTATCAAAACAGATTGAGGTGTAGACAGCAGTTTACTACCCAAACAGACTACATTACTATTAATTTTTGTTAGAACTCGTATTTGGATCAAATCACGTAAAAAAAAAAGCAAGCCTGGGTTCAATTCAAACTTAACAATAAACTTATAATTTTGATGCCATACTTCCATCCAACTTCTTCCCTAATCTAATCAATCAATTGTATTTCCTCATCAGCTTCATTAATTAATATTGTGAATGCTGATCCTCCTCGGGTTTAATATGCCTCCCACTCACTACTTGAAAACAGGTAACATATCTATCTTACAAGTTAAGTCTATACCCTAACATGTAAGATAGTAACATCCACTCACACGTTGCAAAATATACTTCCGTACGAAAATTGAGTTAATTCGAGATAACACAAGCGCTGATTCTCTACCGTCAACTAAAAGACGTGTGACCAGTGCTTTACCCCATTGTTAGGATTTCTCACTATGGTCTCCAGTTTACCCATAAATGAGCCATGTTCAATAAAGGCTCACTTATCTAATCAACCCACTGTTTTATCTAATCAACTTAAGAACTGTTTACGCTGATTTTCAAAAAAGTACAGGGACAATTCGGACAAATTTTTGATGTTTGTTGTTGACTCGTCAAAAATAAACTGAACTATTTTTTGCCAACGTGTGTGGTGTCAGTTGGGAATGAGTCAAATTGTAAAGCTAAGTTGAAGATGCGGCAGGGCACCTAAGCCTAACGATGAAAGAATTCCCATTTTATTGATATACTTAACTACTGCTGCTTACTTTACAACTCTTTCACAGGTCCTTCTTTATGTAAAGAAAAAAGAAAAAGATAATCGCTCCACGTGTCAATCTTTGCCTCTACATACACACAACAAACATCAGTATCCGTTTAATCTGAATCCACTTATACTGAATGAACGCAAGTGAGAAGAGAACACACCCACTGAAAGACCCAATCCCAGAGGATGAACGAAACTACCAACGACAATCTGATTACTACATCATCGTATCACCCTTGCCTTTTGTTTAAATGACGACAAATCTTGAGTTCGTTGGGACTCACACTTTTAAAGCATAATCAGTTCCTAAAAACAGGTTACGAGGTACGAGATACATCCATTCGTTAAATATGATTAACTCAAGTCAATACCAGTTATCCATCGTAAAGACCTTCGCTTTCAAAAATCCTCGGGTCATCAAAAGGCTTTTCTTTCCGTTTATGAATAACAAAGTAAAATGTCTCATGGTCATGCTCTCGTGAAATGAGTACAGCGTGCTTGTGGTAATATTGTTTTGAGGTTCTCCTATCGACTCCTATTTCTATTCCACTGTCATCATCATCGTCAGGCCATTCTGTGAACTCGTTGGAAAGTACAAGCAACCCGAACAACCCGAAAAAAACTATCATAAAAAACTCCACGTGCCTGAAGAGTCAACAAGGTTACGTCACACTTTCCATATGAAGAGGCTTTAGCGAGTGGGTACAACAAATTCCTTAGAAACATCTGCCAGGGACAATAACAAAGCCATGATTAGGATTCTCTCAGGATCATATCAGTCAATTCAGCAAAAACTATTATAAATAAATAGGCTCAGCCCACAAACCCATTCTCTACAAATCGCCAGCTTAGGTACCACCTCCTCTGCTATTTGGAAATTAACCTCATGCTGCTCCTGTTTCTAGGGTTAACTGAATCCATGACCACCACCGCACTACCCCGCATCGGAAAGACTCTTGCAGAGTACGACCATTATTCTTCTCAAGAGGTCAGGCTGAACGGAGTTGGGATTTTATCCTATCCCGCAATCAATGTTAAGAAAATATGTTTGAAGTATGTCTCTAATGCTCTTAGTGTTAATTTATCCAACTCAAGGCGGGTAATCACTATTCCATACCCAATGGGGTGGTGATGTTTATGTTTACTAGTTGCTGTTGATGTTATTTTCTTTTGATTCCTATTTTTTAAAAACAAAGTTTAATCCTACTGAAAAGTTTGAATCCTTCGGGGCACCTTCAAACAAAACCTCAGCGTTTAGGATTTATCTGCCTAAACTTACTTAAGTACTTAGTAGTTAATGTTACATATTTTTTTGACATTTGTCACTGTTAAAAGGAAATTTATAACTTCAGTTGAAATTAAAGTTCACAAAATTGCACAATGAATAAAATGCTTTAAATTACCAATACTGTTATTTTACTAAAAAGAGACAAAGAGAGGTTTGGTTTTTACCAAGTTCATGGTGAAACGTTCTCTAATTAGGCTCAAAAAGGGCATCAGCATTCAGCACTTGCTACCTTGGATCTCTACAATCCCAACATTATAAGTAACCAAAAATTAAATTAAAATAAGAAAAAATAAGAAGAATCTAAGAACCAAAGAGTTTTTACCGAATTCAAACCAAAGTTCACCATCTTTAGCCCAAAACTGAACTGAAATTGGCCCATATAACATTCTTTAACCTTTGAAAGTAGTACATTTGACTTAACATTTTACTTTATGAGCTCTGAAACTAAAGTGTCCTCGGTTTATGAGGACCTCATTCTTTCATTAGTGAATGATACGAATTTATCCAAACAAATGTTTTTTTTTTGTAAGGACTTTCCCATGGTTCAATAACAGGTTAATTTGTAGGATTTAGATTTTCATAAATAAAATCCAATGTGAAGTCTAAAAGTGTAACCTTTGAGAAATGATTTTAGAGCTTGGTAATTTTTTGTTTTTACAAAGAGGGACGAGAGGAGGGGCGGAGGAATAGGAAGACAGTCATATGTTTTCAACTCACGTGTCTCCTTTTGGATCACATCTTAGTCCATGCGTTTGGAATGAATAGGATGTTATTTGTGAAAATTTGTATTCACTAAAATCCTAAAAAAGTGATAAAGTTTCCTTTGGTGAATTGTTATATATTGATTAAAATGTTGTTGATTGGGAAGTTGATGATGAATAGTAATTCCATTGTGAGAACCACTAAAAAACGAGGAAGGAAGGTGAGAAGAGTAAAAGTAAACTGACCAAATAAACAGAAAATATCAAAATCCCTCTACTTTTCAGAAGCGAAAATAGTGGAATGCGATAATAAAAGAAGAGAAGAGTTTTGTCCAGAAATCAGGACTTTACGCATGCGCACAAACATGAGATAATATCGCCCAGTCATCCTCACCACCCTAAAAAAGAATTATAACTCTTTTTACTAACCCCTCTTCTTTATGTAACTCCAACCTACTCCGACTCTTCACTCTCTCCATCTACCCACAACTCAACAATAATAGCAAAAATAGGTTACCATAGTAACTATTTACACAAGCCCACTTTGCCCCATTTTGAAATAAAATAAAACAACCGCTCGCTATTTTCAAATCTAATGAAAATAATCACATTTAATAACTCTATCAGTCAGTCTGGCATCTGAGCTACATTCCCTTCCCTGTAGTTCTACTTTTCTCAATACAATCTTCTCAATTATAAATTATACTGTGTTGAATTTATCAATTTTTAATTTAGTTTCTCAGTTTAAATTTGTAAAATTTTACTTTTAAATTTATTCAGTTTTCAAATAAAAACAAAAGGATCAAAATATGTAGTCACGATTTTCATGTTAGTAGCCAAGTTTTCTATAAGGAATTAATCTAAATTGGCTTTGACAAGGTTAGCCAATAATTTAATTTTTTTTTCAAAGTTAATTTTTTGAAGAAATAAGAACCAACAAAGTCAAATAAACAATAAAGTTTCTCGCTTTTTATAGTTACTTACGCTCGTTTTATGGTTTTTCTTTTTTCAACTTTCTGTACAGAATTCTGTAAGAAAACCTAATTGGAATCAATTTATGCTTTCTGCATGTGTTGTCTAAGCGTTGTGAATACGTTGTCTAGGAGTTTTTTTCTTTAATGCTTTGTTTGAAGAATTCATTTATAGTTTCCTTTCTCTCTCTATTTGCTTATTCTTACCGTAAACAATTGAAAGTTGAACAATTTTAACTTTTTTTTTTAATACAGAAAAATTCTGTACATAAATGATTAAAGAAAGCATAAATAAGTTCAAAAACGGGTGGAGCGCGTTATGACAACGCTAAGACAAGGAATACACAACGCATGCGCAAACCATAAAACGAGCGTTACAATTAGTAATTATTACTACAAACTCAGAAATTAAAAGAAAAAAAAATGTTTNCAAAAACGGGTGGAGCGCGTTATGACAACGCTAAGACAAGGAATACACAACGCATGCGCAAACCATAAAACGAGCCTTACAATTAGTAATTATTACTACAAACTCAGAAATTAAAAGAAAAAAAAATGTTAAAAAAAAAATTTTTTTTTTAAAGTAAAACCATAAATTGGTATCTTCTTTTTGTTAAATTACCTTGACAACTCTTGTGATATAGAAATCTCGGTTGCCTGCAGGCAACCAGAGTTCAAAAAATTAATTTTGAAAAAAAATTGAATTAATAGCTAGGCTAACTTTATCATAGTGAGGTTAGATTAATTCCTCTTAGGAACCTTGTTAGTAGCAATAAGGGTGTGGTGTCAGGTTGTAAAGTAATAATGGTCGACTAAACTTCGACTCAGATATGTGGAAGGAATGCCCANAACTCTTGTGATATAGAAATCTCGGTTGCCTGCAGGCAACCAGAGTTCAAAAAATTAATTTTGAAAAAAAATTGAGTTAATAGCTAGGCTAACTTTATCATAGTGAGGTTAGATTAATTCCTCTTAGGAACCTTGTTAGTAGCAATAAGGTTGTGGTGTCAGGTTGTAAAGTAATAATGGTCGACTAAACTTCGACTCAGATATGTGGAAGGAATGCCCAATGCCAGACTGTTAGATTTGTGAGAAAATGGTGAATTTTGAGTTTGTCAATTGAATTTATTTTCAAAAAAATAAAATA
Source organism: Holacanthella duospinosa (assembly GCA_002738285.1). Taxonomy (NCBI): domain Eukaryota; kingdom Metazoa; phylum Arthropoda; class Collembola; order Poduromorpha; family Neanuridae; genus Holacanthella; species Holacanthella duospinosa. The sequence continues at coordinate 1,098,142 of NIPM01000013.1, read as the reverse complement.
ATTCAACTGTTTTAAATTATGTTGAATTTATTTATCATTAATTCTGCTGCTCATCTCGTTTCTTGTTTAATTAAAAACTAAGGTAAGTGCCTAGAGAATGTCGAAAATGTGTTATTTATATACTACAGTTTACATTTTTGTTTAGCTTAAGTACGANCCAGACTGTTAGATTTGTGAGAAAATGGTGAATTTTGAGTTTGTCAATTGAATTTATTTTCAAAAAAATAAAATAGTTCAACTGTTTTAAATTATGTTGAATTTATTTATCATTAATCCTGCTGTTCATCTCGTTTCTTGTTTAATTAAAAACTAAGGTAAGTGCCTAGAGAATGTCGAAAATGTGTTATTTACTACAGTTTACATTTTTGTTTAGCTTAAGTACGACAGGAATGTGTTTAATTAACTGAGGAACATCATTTTTGAAATGGAGAAGTTGTTGAAGACAGTAGAATCATTGAAAGTGCCGCCATTTTCAATAAATGCAGAAACTAATATCCCAGGATCCATTACTTCGGCGGTGGTGGCGGCTAGTGACGCCGTGAAAACAAAGTGAGTATCAAGCTTGTTGTTACTTATGAGGAATTATGGGCAAATCCTTAAATGGAGTAGCCGCTGCGCTGCTCTCACTTTACTTTCCGCAAGGAGTAACCATGGAATTTTGTTGATACTCTGCAGAATAGGGTGATGACATTCGAATCTCTATTACCATTGAGAGAGATTNGGTGGCGGCTAGTGACGCCGTGAAAACAAAGTGAGTATCAAGCTTGTTGTTACTTATGAGGAATTATGGGCAAATTCTTAAATGGAGTAGCCGCTGCGCTGCTCTCACTTTCCTTTCCGCAAGGAGTAACCATGGAATTTTGTTGATACTCTGCAGAATAGGGTGATGACATTCGAATCTCTATTACCATTGAGAGAGCTACGCGAGGTTAATCATTATTGTTCATAAAGTTGTTAGTTTACTAACAAAAGCTTCCGTACAATAATGCAATGAGAATGTCGTCACTCTATCACCAGAACGTCGACAAGGCTAAGAAGAAAGTTTTGATTACTTACTAAGTCTTGTTATCGTCTGAGCAAGTTAAATTACTTTATTTAGTTGAAGTAAGGCATCGGTTGACAATTATTCTAATCACCTGCAGGGAGAGTTGCAGTGTTTACGCTCGTTGCAACTGCCTCTATGGTTGGTTAGAATGGGCGCGATGCCTTACTTCAATCATTCATTTAATAGTCTTCACCGTTTTATCAATTATATACTTTTCAGGAAGAACGAGAGAATTTGTCATTGTGTTACTGTTACAGACGCAGTATTGTCTCCAAATGTACAAAATTTGATGGATTTTCCAAAGGTGAGAAAGTTTTGCAATGTACCAATCTAGTGAACCGTTATAGTTCATTACTAATATGTTCATTCAGATTCTGGAGAACGTTACTGAAGTTCTGTTTCAGCTTTGCAATGATCTGGATTCTGATATTCGTTTAGTTGCTGTGGATTGCCTCAACCGAATTGTCAGAGTAAGACTATGAAACTTTATAATACGATAGTAAATTGCTATCGTTGCTATTAGCAATCAAGCATTTACGCATTGTCTTTGCAGGCGCTGCGTGGAATCTTAATTAATAAATTTCAAATGGAGGTATTTCGGGAAATAAAACGAAATCAAGCTCCAAGGTCTCTTCGAACCGCTTTAAGTATATTCGCTAGTATGAGCTCTGACATCAGGTTAATTATCATTTCATTTATCATTTATCAATTCCTCAACCATGGAGGTTTCAGCTTGAACTTGGAAATCGTTTTATTTTTAATTCAGGCCTAATCGGTGTCGTGGATTCATCCAAAGCCTCCTACCAAGTTTATTGCAGATTGCGAAAAGAACAGAAGAACTTTTATACGAGAATTTGGCAATGTCATTCCTACAAATTCTGAAAAATTTAGGGCTATTTCTCAGCGATACAGATGTCAAAGTAAGTTATTTAAATAAAATAATTTATATTTGTTAGAAGTCTAACTCACTTTTTGAATAATTCTAGTTACTTTGCAAAGAGTATTTACAAAATTTGGAATCTAATTCTACAGTAGTTCGTCGATCATCTGCATCAATATTAGTGTACGTTTGTCAGTTTTCACGAAAGCCAAACATATTCCTCCCCAGGCTTCTTGCTCAAGCCCTAGGCAAGTTTTGTTTCAAATAAAATAAATCGTAGCATCAAGTCTCATTTGTGTTCTTAATAGAATTGCTGATGCCAGTTCTTATGGAGAAAAACGCTTCCACTCTTATTGGTGTTCTTCTGTGTGTCCGTCAGTGCATTCCACCGTTGTACGAAGAGCTGCATAGAACATTCCCCGGTTTCACGGATAAAGAAATTGTTTATAGCAATATTATTCAGGTAATTAGCTTGTAACTTACCTAACTGGTAAACAAGGACATTTAATTTCATATTTTGAACTTTCGCTGTTACACTCATTCTTGGTTGTCCAAAATATTTTGCATCTTTTTATTTTCCTTACTGATAAGCATAATGCGTAAGCCAATGCCGGATGTCTCAATAAGTATTTTCGAGAAAATTTATTGTTTCATCTAACCGAATTCGAAAACTCGAATCTAATAAAATACTTGGATTTTTTAATTTTCTCGCAGGATATTTATTCAAACCATATAATTATTGAACGTTATTTGAACTAACGTGTACTCTTCTTGATTTGTTTCTTCCAGGTTTATGAAATATGTCTAATTTTGTGTAATCATGATGACCATAACGTGATCACGACGAGCCTAGAGACTCTACAGCAACTCCTGACTTCACCTGTATTTGAAATTAGTCATAGATTCACTTCACCGGATGGTATTCAGAATAGCTTTAATTCAGAAGAGTGGGTTTCAAGAAATCAGGAGCTTGGAGCTCCAACTTCGCTGCCCCAGCATCAATGGACGAGTAATAATTCTTTCATTTTAATTTGCCAATTAAATTTAAATAATCTTTTCATTCTTATCAGGTTTGAGCAGTGAGCTGTCAGAGACAGACGAACCATCCACTCTTCTTCTCGAAAGGGATTTGGATTTTCCTCTTTTTCGTAGCGAGCTATCCTCAACAACCAGTGAAATTAGAGATGAACTTGGAATTAACATTGAACATCGTGACAGCCGTAGGGATTCCGATGTCTTTGGCATGGCTTCTGCTAGCGGTTGCATTTCATTATTTTATTCTTGCTACATAATTAATTAAATTTTCATTGAACTTTTAGAAACTGGAGCTGGAAGCCAGGGTAGTTTGGAAGTTGCATCAGACGAGGAACAATTCAATCCTTCAATCAACACAATAGAGCTAGAGGCTTTTCCTGAACTCCAAATTGGTTCCCTTTATGATAAGAACGTGCCACTATATTACTGCACAAGATTTTTGTCGTATAATTTCCTACTCGCTGGTGAGTATTTAATTTGGATTCATTTACATTTATATGGAAATCTAAGCATAATCTTTACCTTATATCAGGACGAAAGGGGTTTGAAAGATCTGATAATGAAATCCGGGTAACGGTGAAAGTCCTTGCGCTAAATTGTATCATGAATTCTATTCAGCTTTGCCCAGTCGTCTACTTGCTTCCTCTCTCACCTGCCGAAGTAGAGCCGGAAGAGATTGAGAATCAACAGGCAATTTGTGATGTTTCACTGTATTCCAAACATCACGATCCCTTGCTCAGAGGCTCGACCTACCTTCTGATTGGTCATTTTCTCAACCGAATTCTCAGAATGAATAATGGAATGGTCGAGAATACACAAACTTTGGAAGAATTGGTCTCAATTTTAGTCACAGGATTGGTAGATAAGTCAAATATAGGTGTGAAGTATGCACTTTCTGCAGTAAGCGAGTGCTTTGTTACTCTCTTGCGAAGCAGAGATGGAGCGTCATTTCTTGGGGATGTGTTCGGAAATCTGTTTGCAATAAGCTGCAATCCTTATTGGCTGGTGAAGGTGTGATCTTTATTTCAGTTATGTACTTTGTCGTCAACTTAAATATTTTAGGTGACCCTTGTCGAGCTTTTGGCCGGAATCGAGTGGGATTCAGTAATTATGCATGAGGAATTGCAAGACCGAGCTATGAATCTCCTTCTACATCTTTTATCTGATGAAGACGTTCGAGTTAGATCCTCCTCAATCTCTGCACTTATAAAGTATATTATATAATATTCTAAATCAATGAGTTGAAGTACCAAAGTGTATTCCGCTCTTTTTAGATTTATCCAAGCTTGTGGAAATCGAGAAGACTGGATCATGGGAAACCTCAATACTTACTTTTCAAGATCTGTGATTGAAGCAATAAGTTGTGATATGTTTGGGCTTCCCGATAAACTACATTTCCGTTCCAATGTGTCAAAGTATCTAGAGAAAGTATTAAATCGAATCATTCCGCACTTGGGCCATTTGGACGACAAACATTCCATCGTAAGTTGTTAGCAACCTTGTAACTTGAAGAATTGCAGTATTTTGCTTTTTCTTAGGCTGGATTTTACTCAGCCTTGGCCTCATTATCCGACTCATTTCCTCCTTCTGTGTATAAGAGTGCCTGGAGATGTGGTAGTCAGGAAGCGCCTATGTTGTTTTTTATTGTCGTTGAACTCCTACAATCTTCTCCAATCGTATCGGACATGTTCATCCATCAAAACTTACTTACTCTAGCTTCGAATATTTTTCTCGCTATGATCAATCGGAATATAGAATCACCACCAGATGAAAATTATCCATTTATTGGGTCGCCTGTGAATGTTAGACACTTTTCTTTATTTTAAGTAGATTTAAAATAGTGGGAATCTAACATATTTAATTTCAGTTATCTGTTTGTGGTCTCTACTTGCTTCATCACACTTATGCAATTGTGAAGCTTTATAAGTCCGTGTTGAGTTCACAAGTCGTCGGCGGCGGCACAACTTCTCAGAAGAAGCCTTCTCCTGTACTCTCTCCTGCCAAAAAACTCATCAAAGATTCTTCGGACAGGAAAGCTACAGGTTGTGCTTGCGGTATATATCTAGTTTACAATTTTTGTTAATTGTTTTCCATTTACTATTGTACAGACGGAGAAAGTGACAAAAAACCGAAGCCTTTGCAACGCCAACAGTCCAACCTTCACGGGATTCCAGTTTGCCCAGTACAGATGAAAAGGATTGAAGATTCTGTCCAACAATCTTGGAAAGTTTACAAGTCGAATTTAGATCCCTTAGTAACCCATAGGTTTACATGTGTATTAGTCACATCATTGGAGATATTGGGATCTATTTTTGGTTGGACGCGATACGACTATCCTGGAATAACTACAGTTATTGAAGACCTACTTGCGATTGCTCCAAATATATTTATTTTGACTCCAGTTCCTACTCTTAAGTGCATCAAGCAGGTGGGTTTCCTATGTGAAAATCTTCGTTCAAATGTGAATGGAATTCGACCATGGTTAACAATGGAAAGCATATTTTGCTTGTCTTAATGGCAATATTGGTTGTTAGATTCTTCGCTGCCTCAACTTTTCATCTTCCGCAGCCGTAATTGACGAAACATTCAGAACTGGCACCGAAGATACATTAGCAGATTTCTTGGAATTCTGTGACAATTTTTACAAAAGGTTCAACTGAAATATCTAAAAACATCTACAAAGTCTTGTAATAAAAAATTCGAATATTCTTAGGTTGGCAGCTGGTCGGAAAATTCTAGTTTACCAAACGCCTTCTGAGAAGTCTTGTCTGGGAGCACATATTCGATCATTTGAGCCGATTGTAATATCGGCTCTCAAAGTAAGAAGCGTACTTCACAAGTGGTTGGTTCAACTATAATTAACAGGTTAATGAAATATTACCTCTTTCAGACATATTGGGCATCCAGTGACAGTTCTATTCAAGCCGAAATACTACTGTTTGTCAGCGAGTTAGTCAAGGGACACGTGAACTATGCGATGGTAGATTCGAGCCAAGTTTTCTTAAACTCTGTCATAAAACAGTTTGGTTTCCTTGAAGATGGCCATATCAGGTAATGTGTTCATATCACAAGAGAAATTATTTAATATTCTTGATCACTCTTCTGCTTGACTCAGGAGACGTAAGGACGTATATACAGTGCGTTCAAATAAGAAGGCGAAATTTTTGAAAAATGATTTTGCGGAAAATTATAAATTGAGTATATGTCAAAATTTTACATACATTATGAACTGCTCAAGTTCCTGAAAATCGTTTCTATCAAAGTTTTTTTAACTCTTTTTAACTTAAAAAGTGTCACAAGACTCTAATTTGTTGGATTTTTAAAAACGCTAGTGTCGAATTTTCGCCTTCTTATTCGAACACACTGTATAACTCCAGTGCCGCTGTTTGTAGTTAATAATACATATTAATTTTCAGAAATTCTGCCACATTAGTTGACGCTATGTTTGAGTATTTTACTCATTTGTCTCATATCGATCGCCAAACCAAGAAGTTCATTGACACGCCAAAAATGTTGCAGTTGTGTGATGATTTGGTTGCATCTGGACAAAATCCAGCCACGAATTGTAAGCTAGAGATAAATTGCAAAATATGTACTTATCAGATACATCTAACGATTTGCTTTATTTTCAGATATTCCTGCTCTCAAGAAGATTGTTTATGATTTGTTTATTTATCGAGGAAATGTGGGTGTGAGTAATTTGGAGAAAAAGGAAATTGAAGCACAGCGTGAAGTCTTGTTTCAAAATATTCTCAAATTGGGTCATATACCTGAAGTAAGGGGTTGCAATAGTATTCTTGTATTCTCTACTAATTCAGCAAGAGTTCTATTTGAATAGATGTGATTCCTCCTGTTTCTAGACGTTACCAATACTATTTGTCTTGCTCCATGGGCGACGAGGAATCAGTGAAGCCAAATGGTCAACGGAGTCTGGAATTGTATCAAAAGTTCTCTTGGACTCAATCGAGACACATAAACTCATCATCAAAACTTCAACTCATTTCCATTGTCTCATTGGAATTTTTTTTTCAGTCCATGCAACTACATTACCGTCGCTTGACAAGTTAAGGCTTAGTTTGAGCAAGGCACTACAGACTGAGGTTGTCATCAAAGGAAATACATCACTAACTAAGCGACAGTTCATATTTTATTTTGCTTTTACTTTAGGGTACAGATCCAAATTCTTTAAAACAGTGGATGGTTATTGTCAATACAAATTGGCTCGTTATGCTTCGCACTATACATCAATATGAAGAAACTGTGTCCAGCAAGTACGATTTCTTATACCCGGAACGTTTAAAGTTTATGAGCACCCTAATTGAATTTATTTTAGGTTACTTCTGCGGATTTTGCTGAAATTTGTTGATTCGACTAACAAACTGTTCACTTGGACACGAGTGTCTGATGCTTCCAATTGCTCATTTGCTGTTGAACAACTAGTCGTATTCTTGAAAGCCACAACATTGCTACTCCGAAAAGGTTTGCCATATAATTCGTGTATCTAGAGTAATTAAAGGAAAGGAAATAAATGTGGAATAAACTTACATTTATCAGAAGCTTCCGGAGAACTCGCATCTCAATTGATTGCTGAGGAAAATGTCTTGGAGTTTAGCAAAATATCAGATAAGCTCGTGAAAATGAGTGTAGCAAATCCAGTGTTTCGGAAAGTACTCTGTGACATGCTCACTGTTCTTAATTACCCTTGGATTCGTGTTTGGGAATCAATCCTTCACTCCTGGCAACCTGCTGAAGCAAAGGAAGTCTTCATTTCGAACTTAGTCTCTACACTCGTTAAGGATTTAGTAAGAAGTTAAAGATTTCTTAATTTATTGCCGTTTCTTCATTTCTCTTTTTAGTAAGTCTCTTTTTTCATTTCAATAGGTTTCTTCTGTCTTTGGAATTGAAAATCGTGAATTCCGTACTATTCATCATAAGGTCTTTTTTACAAATCATAATAAGGGATTGCACAAATTGCATTATAGACTGGGTTCAATCAGCTTATTTTAATTATTTCAGTCAAGCCTTTACATTTTTCCCTAGTCAATATTATGCATCTTCTACTAACGTTCTGTTTCTTGATTTTCTTTTCTGTTTTGTGTTGTAGGTTTCAACAGATCCGGAGGTGGAGCTATGGCTTATTAGAGAATATGCCGATTACATTATACAACAAAGTCATACGGCAGCGGTTGCATCTTTTTGGACAAGAATCTCTGACTCCTCGCGTGATCTCCTTGTTCAGAAATTGTTCCATATGACGGATCAACCTAAATTAAGCGTATGTGCGTCTAGTAAAGCATTAATAGTCACATCAAGAAATTTTCAATTCGTAGGTTCTCCAAGTGAAGTCGATACTACGGTTTATGGAAAGAGCATATGAGAAGTACAAAATTGAATGTTCCATGGTTTCCATAAAGTTATTGAACATGAATACAATCGTGTCAACTTCGTTTGATGTGGTCCAGTTTGCTTGCTTTCTCTATGTTCATTTACATGGCCAGGAAATTTTGTTTTCGGAAAACGACCTTAAAATTCTTAAAAAATTTCTATCAGAACCTTCAAATAACCTCAGGTTAGAAGCTAAAAACTTATATACAAAAGACTTTAATCATAAATTAATTCAAAACTTTGTACAGGTATCCCAGATTGTCGTTCTTGATAAAGCGGCTTCTTGGTGAGGTAATAGAGGAGAAACCTATGATTACTTCTAGAGAAAACGACTTCAAAGGCTTCAAAGAAGAACCTATTTTCGTTTGGTATGGATTGCATATTTCATTTACACTTTACTTACCTTTATAGAGTAATACAATTATAAATAATAAGAGGGAGCATTACAAAAGCTCAAACTCAAAAATAACAGAATATAACAGAAGGGCATTGAGTGACAATCCAGTCAACAAACCATGATATTTTTGAAGTAAAATTGGCATTTTTTGGTAGGAGTAAAGCACCGTCTACCGATTGTATCAGTCCAATGTCTCAGCCCTATGTATCAGCCCATTGCGCTAGTGTTAAATTTATTTTGTTAGGTTGTTAGGGTTGGATTGATTTATTAGGAGGCAATGCAATGGGCTATTGGGCTGATTGCATTCAAAGGACGGTGATTTACTTCTATTCATTTTTTACCTGCTAAAAATACTTAAAATGCTTCGGTCGTCAAGATAAGTTGCTTATTTCACTATAAGAAATTAGCAAATAATGTCGTATATCTAGTAGTTAGCAGGTCGCGTTTGTTGACTGGCTTGTCACTCAGTTTTCTTTTGTATATGCTGTTATTTTTGAGTTTGAGCTTGTTTGTGAAATGCTCCATCCAGTTATTTTTAGTAAGTTATATTTATATAAGTTACTTACCGACATTATATTCGTTTTGAATTAACAGGTGTTGCGATGAAATCAATCCTTCAGAAGGAGCTGCCCTGGCACAAATCTTATCAAATTTAAAATATACGCAAATATACAACGTACTCAATTATCCAAACTTCAATTTAACACTCCTCAAACATGTATTCCAGTATCTTCATTCGCAACTCCACGATGTAAGAGTCATTATTCCTTTTGTATTGTATTAATTTAAGTTTTTCTGGCTATAGAATCAGATTCAGGTTGAAGATCTAATCTGTTTACTGACAACGGAGAAGCATTCGAATTTGATGGAAAAGTTGCCGTTAGGTGTGGCAGGACTAGAATTTGTTGTGGAAATGCTGGATAATTGGGAAACTCTAATTCCTGAAAATCTTCTGGTAAATCTAAAATTTTTTGTAAATTTCTCAAAACTATAGACTTACTATTAATCTTAATTAGATTTCGGTGAACAAAAATTTGAATCCCTCCATCTTGAATGTTGCCTTTCGAAGCAGCATCTGTGATATGTGGGAAATTTTGACTGAAATATTAAAGCTTAAGGCTACAGTGCTCTCACATTTTTCGTCGCAGGACAAAATCCTTCATAGTAACTACATTCCAACTACTATTTTCACTTTCTCATTCCAGGTAAGGAATTTTTTATTCTAATAAATGTATGTGTTGAATTGAATTTTTCATTTGACTATCTTAGCTTATGAGAGCATTGTTCCAAAGTAAGGAAATGGAAGAGTTTCCTTTGAATCAACTCTACGTATTTTTGCAATTCGCTTATGTCGCTATAACTGACTCAAGTTTTCTTCACTTCTTCAATGTTCGTGATCACTCCTTACAAACTTTCAGCTGTATTCTCTCTTTGGGATCTGTTCTGCGCGAAATTATTTCCAAATTCCGAATTCCCTATGTTTCAACTCAAACAGGTGATAATAGGTAATCAACATAGTTTTGTTTACGAATTTTAATAATCTATATTTTCTAGAGGAATCCTGGTCAGAACTACACGAAAACTGTGTAGTGATTTTAAAGGAATTCAACTTTATGCTGGACGTAATTGGTCAAGTTAGATCTGGTATCATTTATATTGAACCAACTTTATTTGAACTTGTCGAGTAAGTTACTTTGTTTCTTTGAGGTGACAAAAAATTCATTCAATTCTCTTATTCTAAAAAAGGAATTTAGTAGGCGAGCTGGGAAGGTGTGAGGTAGTCAACGGGTGGCTGCTCATTTCTCACTTGGGTTGGAAGCCCCCGCTTGCAAATCTAAGTCAAATATTTCCACTAATACTCCATATTCCACTGGAGATCTTGCAGAATGAAAAAGATTTACTCCAGAAGTACATTTTTAAGTAAGTATTTCTATTCGTTAATATAAAACTTTAATTTAAATATGAAATTAAATATTTTTACTGTAGATTGAAATTGTTTCGAATTGCTAGCAAAATTCAATTTGAGGAAAATTGGATGACCTTTCTGTCTGTGATAAATTCATATGGAGATGAACAGTGTCATATACAAGTGATTACGATTGGACTTCAAGGACTATCTCTGCTGTTAGAACAGGCAGTAACAATTGTCTATACTCCTGACTTGAGCAGTAGTAAATTGTAAGGAATTGTGTTTCCCTTGTGTAATCTCATCTTATATTTTTAATCTTGAAACTGTTTCAGAGTCAATGGTTTCCAAAAAATTAATCTTGTCCTTAAAGATTTGGAGCCTAAAATGTGCGGGAAAAATTTAGCACCGTTGCTGTATGTGAATCATGTAATTTCGACATTTGTGCAGTTCTGAAACGTTCATTGTTTATTTCAGGTACACAAGTTGTCAGAAATCTTTTCACAATGAATTCCATATTGACATCACGTCCTGTATTCGATTCCTCACTGATCTGTTCTCACAATGGTTCCGGAATTCACAGGTACATTCCAGAAATGTATATTTAACGAGTAAGAAATTGTCATTTGAACTTTTACTAATGATGGGGAAATATTTGCAAGGAATGTCCAGGCTAGAGTAAGCGCCAAATTCGAAACATCAAATATCTTTGTTGGCTTCATTCTCCATCGCTACTCTGTCAAGTGTTCTTTTCTACTTCTACGAATTTTCCTCATGAGTGTTCAGACTACAATTCCTTGAATCTAGAGCATTCCTGCGCGAATATTCTACATTTGCTAGCAGACGTTGCGAGAAATTGACTAAACGCAAACGAGCTAAAAGCTAGCTTAGTTTTACCAAAAGAAATTTGAATTTGAATTATGAATACTTTTGATTGATTTGTTCTCGCTTGCCACTATGTAAATGTGCCCGCTCATAATTGTCCGAACCTCTTTAATTCCTTCATTTACATGAACATGACAACAATTTTACTCTTTTAGGGAAAAATGCCTCTATTTCTCATCAGCAAAGTTGTCGAAAATATAGTAAATATTTCAAAATACTTTGATGATACGTCTCAATTTGTGTGGATGTTTGATACACTCTGGGAAGTATACAAAGCATCTGAAAAGGAGGATGAGGTACTTTGGTCTCATTTGATCTATGGGACATTTGTCGCTGCGTCTAGAATTTCTGTGGTAAATTCCTTCATTTACATTTAATAAATATGGAAGATTCAACCATTTTTAGCGTTTTATTTATGTTCTTTAGGAACCAGAAACATTGGCGTCGTTGGGGAGTTTATTGGAAATTGCCTTAGTTAGTTCATCTGCAAATGTTGCCAACGTGGCTTTGGAAAGTGTGCTGATATACCTCCAAAGTCAATGGGACTCTCCTCTTCTGTTGAATATTGTCATACCATACGTCCTCACCAGTACACAGTTGAGCGAAACGTAAGCAGCCTATAACGTATTATCTTCATTCTTCTTGTAACTTGAAACTTAAATTCGTCTAGGGTATGTGACACTGAAAGCCATAGTTACAATGCTTGGAAAGTCTTACTCTTTATTTGGATTTACTGCTCACCAAGTGATGCTGTTGGAGTTATGTTCGAGCAGGACGTGCTAGGAAATATCTTAACAGTACTTAGCCCTTTGAACAAAGTTCATGTGTCCATCCGCTTGCTAGTTTTAGAGGTAAATTTTCAATAGTTTCAATTATATTAGGTTTTCTCAAGAATTATTTGACGCTTTCTCTTCCAATTGTATAGAGTCTCAGGGCGAGAGTGGAAATGGGAAATCTAAAGCCGGAAACAAAGAAAAAAATCACTAAAGTTGCATTGGAGACACTGCGTACACCAAATATGGCAATATTTTACGAAAGTATCAAACTGTTCCTCACTATATTCTATTGTGGTAAGGTATTTATTCCTTCGTATTCTTACAAGTATAATAACGTGAATACAATATAATCATCAAACATCCAGATTTTGCTGAGTTTTACGGAGTTCATGATCCAGATCCAGAAGTTTTAATGCAAATGGTTGAGCGATCGGAAATATTGTTCCAATTGTAAGCTGAAATTAATCACTTGGTTAGTTATCATGACTATTATGTCAAACTCAAAATTTTTAATTTAGACTGAAGAGTGGACGAAAGTATAACTCAAAAGTTGCATCCCGTGTCCTACCAGTTTTGCTAATGGATTTTCTACCACCGTCTGAGATTTTAAACAGAGTCATGTCTCAGTTTCTATCGCCAAGTCAAACGTCGCCAGAACTTCTCGCTCCCACTATCGCCCAAGTAAGAGCTGGTAATACCCATATTTATTCCAATTAAACTCGAGAAAAAAAAATGCGCAAAACTGAATCAAACAAGTCTGTAAGAAAGTAAAGTTTCATTGGACCTACTGGTTTAATTGGAATAAATACAGTAATTTAAGTATTACAGTTGTTGGTACAGGGTTTATCCAAGATCTTTTACCGTCTTTCTTGTTTCTTCTGAACTATGTGCAAAAGTTAGCCATACAACAATGGGAAAACAAGAAAACACCTCGTATAAATTCGGCCAACATTGTTGTCTTATTTGAGATTTGAGAACGAGTGTGATGTTTAATTATGAGACAACATTACACTCCACAATTTGAATTATATTTGAAGTAACACTCGTTCAATTATTAATTATTAACTTCTCCATGTTCGTTTTGGAGAAAGTTACTTTGACATGGATAAAAGAGTTTAGACAATCCTGTACTTTATTTGTTTGACCCTTTTATTTTGAAGATATTTGAAAAAGCTCGTCGGAAGCCTCAAGAAGCTGCCTTAGTTCGGGAGTGGATAATAGCGAGCATGCCAAACTTTCTTTCTTCTCCTGATGTTGCACGGACCATGTGGAATTTAACATTGTTTTTTATTGGTGTATCAACGTCTCCAGACATTTCAATTCTACTACCATTTGCTCAATTGAGGCGGAATGTTTCCCAGATTAAAAAAATGTTTGTTCACTCAGCTCTTGACTACTACTCAACTGTAAGTGTGCTTTCTGAAAAGAAGAAACAAACTCCAAATGTGTGCCTTTATAACCTGAAATTAACTTTATTATTTCTAGCTGAGTCCGACGGAACAAGAGAAATTTCATTCGAATATCAGGAAGGGACCATTTTCAACCCGAGCAACAAACCCATATGAGTTTCTCATTGATCTCATCAATAATCTAGATTAGGATGTTGTATATTAAGAAGTCAATAGAAAAAAGTGCCTCTTGGTCTTAGCCCAGTCCAAATTCCAGGTGAATTAAAAAATACAAGTTACTTTGTTAGAATTTGCCAACAACGCTGATAAGTGTTTAATTGAATAACCAAACATCGTATAGGGTTTCAATATAGTAAGATTTATATGTATTTCTGTGAGGTAATAGTTACATCAAATAGGCCATAATCCTTGGGACAACAATATCAACATCAAACTTTCTACCTCATAGGTACTAAACGTGTAGAAGTAGAAGATATGAAGATAGTGAGATGATTAGAACGCGGAGTGCGAGATTTACATCAAAGGAATAAAGTAGGTGTGAAGAGAAGATTGAGAGACAATATCTGAATCAGAGTGTGCGTAGCGTAAGGGAACGATTAACTAACCTATGAAGTCATTAAAATTAAATAGTTAAGCAAACATTGGATTTAAAGACGAAAATTATTTTAAACAGGTTAGGTATAATTCAACACTGGAGTGAAAGGAATTGACGAATGAGAGAAAACACCATAGGGAAACAAGTTCATATCGAAGTTGAACAGAACGTAGTCTTTGATTGATTAATTGAAAATTTAACGTTGTCCTTGTCAGTTCCAGTCTACTAATTTTTCTGTTTAAAGTTCATCCATTAGAGTTAGGAGGCAACAGTCGATGGAACATTGGATTGACTCAACGCATAATTTGATTCAATTCTAAACAATGCTGTCTTTCTCACGTTATCAACGACTTCAGAAGTTCGATGGGTTATTCCGAAAATGTCTTCATGGTATCTATTATCATCCTAAAAAGTAAAAGTGTCAAGTTGAGTCAGAAGTTATCCGAGTTCTGATTCGTAGGAAATTTACCCGGAGTGAGAACATGTAACTTTCGATCTCAGTGTCATTCATTTTCCCCTTTTCCTGTACAATCCGTTTTAGTGTTTGGTAGACATCCTCGGCCATTGTGCAGTCTCCACAGACATAGACATGGCCGTTCTCTTCTAAGATTTGCTTCGCAATGTTATCCCCTTCACGAATTATGAGGTCTTGTACGTATGTCTGTAAGGGATTTTGTGTAGATTTTAAGAGACATAATAAGAGTTTATATGGTTTGAAGATTAGTTCAGACCTTTTTAATATTGGGTTCTCTGGATAATGCTAAGAAAATGTCCTTCAATGTTCCATCTGCTTTCAGTATTTCAAGTTCCGAACGATACAGAATCATCTCCTTCGTTTGACATCCAAAGAAAAGTGTCATTTGACCTAGTTTTCCTCTCCCAATGTCATCCACTGGAGCCGTTACTGATCTTTCTTGCCAAAAACCTCGAAACGGAGCGATTCCAGAACCTGGACCAACTAATTCAGTATTCAAAATTATAACATCTCTCCAGTAACTCTATTAATTTTGCAAGAAGTAGGAGTATTCATTGTTTGAAAGGGTTTTGCAATGTGGATTACCCATTATGATAGGGCGAGTGATATCCGATGGCATATGGAAGCTTCCAGCGCTAAAAAATGGATGAGTTAGTCCACTTGAGTATCGAAATGTGAACATAAATGTTCAATCTCATAACTTACTGCCTTACGAAGCAGGATACTTTCGTTCCAATTGGAATATTATTCAAGTAATTTGAACAGACGCCATAGTGTAACTCACCATCACCACCTCTCGGGCGATAGGTGACGACAGCCACTGTAAGATGGAGTTCATTGGCATAGGCCGCAGGTGAAGAAGAAACGCTATAGAATCGAGGTTGAAGAGCTGGTAACATAGCAGCAAGCACACCAGCATCAGGACATACTGATGGAAACATCTTTAGGACAGCAGCGACATCAGGCCAATGCCAATTTTTCCAGTGTTCATACTCATCCGAATCCTACATCTCAAAGATAATTACAACGGTTTCATAATTTAATTATTGACTAACAAACTTTGGCTAAGATCTCCAACTTTTCTCGTTCCCCAGAATCCGAAGCACAAAGAGCAAAGTATAAGAGAATATCAGGTCGTGGTGGGGTCGTAATATCAAGAAATCGTGTATAGAGTTGTTCAAGAGTTACACATGGAAATCTCTCATGAGGGATCCATTGTTTATCAATTCCTATATAAACAAAGATGTCTTAAGATATGATTCCAATCAAATAAGATTACAAAAGATTCACCTATTGGAGTATGTTTTTCTTCAAGAAGTTCCAATTGAACGGGCTGACCATCAGTTAATGGTTTGTTCACTAATCGGCTCAAAATGGGTTCCACGAGTTCACTCCGATTGTCAGCAATAATACCCACATGATCCCCGGCGTCATATATTAAGGGAAGATTTGCAATTTGAGCTTTAAGAACGACATTAATTGTCACACGCCTGAAATATAGTAGTAAATCATTAATTTAATTTCTAAACAGTTTTATTGAGGTCAATAATTTTACGTGGCGCCTTGTGAGTTGAGATTTGTTCGTTCAATTAAATCGTAAAGAGCAACCTTTCGATTAGTGTGTAATTTTGACAGTGCTACAAAAAATCAGAGTGATTTAAGTAAATTTTGTCAGTGAGAAACTCTGCCTCCAAGATTTACCTTTTATAACAGGGTCCGATTTAATCGATGGTAAGAGCCGGACTGTATCAGTTGATAGTACTGAAAGAGTTGGAAGCTCTGCGTCGCCAGTATCAAGGCAGAAAGAATCGCAAGCAATCTATAAGATAATAATTATTAAAAAACAATTTTTTAATTAGACTTGGATAAAACCTTTGATTTAGTGGTGAGTAGTAGATTTTAACAATGGAGACGGTTTATATTGATTAAAAAGAGAGTTAATTAAAAATCTCTGTAACCGGAATTCACTCTGTAACCCAATTATTTAGCATGAAAAAGTCCTAATTTATCTCCGAGAGTAGTGGAAAGCATACTTTCATACACTATTCCCCAACTTTGACTTGTACCCTAGTTCACGATAAGTCCTAATAAATCTACTGTCTAAGGAACTCAGAGTAAAGTTCTCCCCAGGGTTAGTCTGAATTCATAATATCAATTTTATGATTAATTTTTCGACTTGTAGTGGCTCGTGCCTACTTTTGGTTTGGGGTATTACTATTGATTCTTCATCTTTGTGTACATAAAAAATAATCCTGAGTCTTAATGAAGAAACAATGGAATCCAAAGTTAGGTCGAGATAAATCCCTTAATACTACTTGTATAGTCTCTAGGATTCCTTACTTTAAAGATTTCCGAGGCCCAGGATCGGAAGGCATTGTCTTGCCCATTGAGTTCATCTCCGCAGGTTAATTTCATTAGCCGTTCACCCCCCAATTCTCCCAGGAGATTATCCACGTACTTTCCAAACGCACAGAAGTTCGGGTATGCACTTGACCCAAGTCCAAACACAGCATATCTGGAATTATCAAAAAAAAAATTAATTTTTCTGAATCTTCTATTTGTCTGACCTGGAAGGTAAGATTCAATAATCCCATCTCACGTAATATTTTTAAGAATTCCGTGTATATCGTCAGACAAGATGTCCGACAGTTGACTCCCACCACGAAGTGAATCACTTCTGTCTAATTTCCTTTCTGCAAATGAAACGGAGTCTGTCTGACTGTTCATTTTGATAAAGGATTTTGAACTAGACATACTAAATGGAAAAGAAAATGAAAAGGAGGAATTATTTTCAAATTTCAGAACCCTAATTAGTCTCGGGCCTTACTTGAGCTCCCCTCCATGATTCATCTTTAATGCATATAAACTTTCTGCAAATGACTACATGGAAAGTTTAAAGATTAGTAAGAATAAGATAATTTTCATTGTCTTTTAAGTCTCACCTCTCCGTTCTCAGGTGGGTCACCATTACCGAAAGTTGATGTCACCACCATCACTAGTGTCTCATGCTCAATATTAATGATGTCGTAATCCTGCATGCCATACACCTGTTACACAAAACTTATTTTATTCACTACCACCGTTGAGAAAAAATAATTTTTTTCAATCTCAATCATAATATGAAAATCTTAATTAATTGAATTAAAAAAAAAAAAATTTTTTTTTACCTGAGCATTGAAAGCATGTCCAAAAATCTCACATAATCTTCTGGCAAATAATTCAGAGCGTCCTGTTTCCGTTGCATACAGAATAGTTGCCTTGACTCTCTTCGATAGAGCTTTACCGAATAACTTGCTAGTAAACTTGACAGCTTTTGCTATTTCTTTAAAATGAAGTTTCCGACGGCTTGGTTTTCCCTTGTTAGTAGAGTCTTCAGTTTCTCCTTTCTTCCAAACATGTGTCTTCCAAGGAGAGCTCTGGTACTCGTAACTTGGTTTTAGATGATACATTACCATTTCCTGGTGGAAGACTGGGGTCAATGATCCTGACATTGGTGGAATTATCCAAACCCAGTCAGCTGGACAACCACCTCCTAAATGGTTAGATATTCATTTTTAAATAATATTTTTATCAAACCTTTCTTCTAGAACTCACTGAATTTCAATTCATTTTCATAATGTTTCATAAATGACTCGGATGCAGTGTGATGATCCACCATTGTGGCACCAGCTTTCTGTAAATCAATTGTTGAGATAAAATATAAAACTGTACAAAAAAAAACTCCAGAAGAGTAACATTAGACAGCGAGTATCTGGAACTCATCGAAACCAGGTATGAGAGATATGATGAGGTAAACCGAAAGTTTTCGATGTGAGGAATCACAAATAATTATTGGTTGACCTTCATCCCGGGTCATCAAATCGCATTAATATGGAAAAATTTTGGTCCAAATAAGCCAATTAATTAATTATTTTTTTAACTTTTGGTGACCCATAAAAAGCCATCATCGTAATGATGGGACTGACCAGTGATATTACATGTAAATATATAATTCTTGTTCAGTATCTAAGTAATTTATATATGTATATATATTTAGATCATATCTTTCCAGATATCCGTTGACGAATATCAGTTTTAAGCAGTTTTTCATTCATATTTTAATAAATTTTTTTTAAGTTTTTACTTGAAAACTGTACAACACAGCTACGTTAAGCTCAACCAATGCTCTATCTTTCCAAAGTGTTGTCGGATTTCTTGTATCCAATCTCATCCCGAGTGCTACGTCCTGTCAAAATTAAAAGTTCCAATTAACTATACAGTACATTTCTTAAAAAAAATCTTATAAAAACTAATTAAGGCTCCATTTCACTTCAGACTATTGTTAAAACACTCAATGGAAACACATTAGATAGAGGTTATCTGACATGAATAAGAAAGTTTTTGCCAGAAGTTAGGAGAGATTAAAAGATTTAGTCATGTTCGTCAATTCATCATTGATTTCAAGTTAGGATTTATATCGAACCTCTAAAACATTGTAGCGATGTGAGTCACCCAAATCCCTACAAGCGATTTCCGTTCCCATATACCATCCATTAAATGGTGTGGCTGGAAACTCCAGTCCACCACAATCGAAAAGCATTGAAGAAACTGCTGGTAAAATGTACCATCGAAGTCCTAAGTCAATGAACCATTCGAATCTGAATGAGTTTGAGTAAGAAAACCAAAATGTTCACATGAGTTACTACTAACAAAACAAAATTCCTTCATCTTCCATTTAATTAGACCATAATCTTACGTTGGATGGCTAATTTGGACTTCTACAACTAAATCCAGTGGGATGTCAAAATATTCTGGATCATCTCCATTAGCTGAAACGACAATAGGTAGAATGTCCCACTGGGTCCTCTTACTCTTCCAACCAAGTTTTATACACTCCTATAAAATAAATGTTATAGGAATATTATGAACCGTCAGCTTCTGTAAAATCAAGTCGTCTTGATTTTACAAAATGAGTTCAGAAGGATATGTTTAAATTTATAATTTAGACTAAATATGATGATGTAGCGGAAACGTTATGTGGATTCATAGCTCAAAATATTCGTTGTAAGCGTTAAATAATTCTAAAATAAAGTGTGATATTTCAATTATCAAAAGTCTACCTTTCCGTTTTCATTTTCTGATGCGAATACACAAACATTTGTAAATTGGACTCAAATGACCCCCTTGACGTTTTAATTGGTTACAATTCCTATATTCCTGACAATGGAAGCGAGTCGGAATTAATATTTAATTTTGGCTCAGTTTCATCACAAGGGTTCAAATGACATATACTAGGTGAGTGAGTGTAAAATATGGTAGATTTCATTATGTAATTTTTGATTAAAAAATACTTTCGCTAGTCGCCGTAGGCCTTATTTTCTCAAATGTCTCTTTATTTGAATTATTTTGAAATTTATTCTTTGATTTGTTGAAAATTGGGGTTTGTTGGATGAAAGAATGAGAAATAAGGTTTGGTAATATGTGAGTCTGAAGTGATCCCTTCGTAGTTAGAGTTAGAGTTAGAGCTTAGAGTCTGAAGTGCTGGTATGCAGATTTTATTCTTGATGTTTCTCAAGATAAGGTAAAGTTTGGAGAAAGGGGTCCTAAGTTTTTTTGGTGAAATAGTGAAAATGAAAGTCTGAGAATGGATAATTTATGGTGACATGGAGGATGTTGTGGATAGGGTAGGAAGATGTAAGTGGTATAGATTTGTACCTCAGTGAACTCTGCGGTGTTCGGATCACCGACAATTGTTCCATCGGGATTTTTGTACCCGGCATAGGCCAGAAGTGTTGAATTCCAAACACGAAAATCATGTTTCGCATCTGTCCTTTGAGGGAATATAGTGATTGCAGATCTATCATAAAACATAAAAAAATATATATATATATTTTTTTTGTACAAAATAAAAACACAAGAGATTTGGAGAAAAATTCATTAAATTTATGACTAGAAATCCAGTTGATGATACACCAAATTGAGTTTTTTTTTTTTCTTTTTGCGAAATCAAGAATCAAGAAATCAAGAATAACTCTAAGATATGTTGGAAGAGAATACGAACCTAATATTTCCTTTGTTAGTACCATATTTGATATGCTTGCAGATTGCTTCGAACATCCCAGCGGCAGTTGTCACGCTCCTCGCATCAAACACCTGTGAGAATGAAACCAGAAAAAAAAAAAAAAAAAATTTTACTACTCATTACTTCAGGATTTTATACCAAATTCAATTATTATTTGTCTTGATGATGAATTTTTAAGAGGCTAAATTTTTATTAACTTCTAATTCACCTCTGTGGTCCTCTCTTTAAATTTCTCCTTTCACCGACCATATTCTCATTTAGATTCAGATTCAAATTTAACAAGTTTTCCAATTGTCAGAATAAATCATGAAATCATCAAACTACCACTTACATACACATCTACTAATATTAAGTTATTGGTTAGGTACAAAAGTTGATAATAATTGAGAAAAGTTGATAATACTATCTAACAACAAATAAGGTGACAGAAAAGTGATTTAATGACAAAGGTTAACTCCAAAGGGAAAAAAAAAAATAAAAAAAGTATAATGATTTTTCTTTGAAAATTTCCGATTAAGAAGTTTTTTTCCTGGGACTCAAGATTTTGTCAACCACTCAAAAAACTTTAATCTTTATTTGAAATATTGAAGAAGAGATTTTCAAAATTGTTTCATTTACCTGTAGTTTTGCCCATTGAATTCGTCCTATACATCGAGCTGAATTTCTCCAAGCGAGTTTGGCACCATAGACAAGTTCAGTCTCTGTGAGGTCATATGTACCCTTTTCATGTAGTTCCTTGAGAACTTGTTCCCACCGTTGGTTATGAGATGTTGAATTGAATCTATTGATGAGAAAAGAAATTCTTTTAAGGACTCTCTTGGACATTGGAGAAAGTTATTTTATATTTATTTATTTATTTCCAAACTGACTCTTGCTGTTGGAAAGATTATGATGAAAGATGTTGGAGTCTCACCTAGAACATTTCTTTCTGTCCTTACTAACATTTCCAACGAAGAGTAATTTAAAGTTCGAAAGTCTACCCAAACACAAGAACCCGATAAAACTTATTTTCTTCTTACTTTCACCACCTTTCCATTTACTACTTATTTTTATGATTCACTTTCTTTCAGAACAACAATCATATAAATTTAAACAAACACAACTAACCAGTCACCTAACTCAATCAAATCGTTACATCCAAAAATACTAAAAAGTTTTTATAAAAATTTACCAAATTATTACCTTAACTTGATGACTTCTCTCAGACTTTCTCTACCGCTTCTTCTTATACAGATCTCATTCTCATCCTCAATCTAATCATATCCTTTAATTTAAAAATTCTAATTCCTAACTAAATATTAGAAACTAATTGATAGATCCCTTTAAATATAAGTTACCTATTAATAAAAATACGGTAGTTATTATTAAAATAAAAAATCCAAAGAAATGTTAAAAACCTTTTGATGGAAGTGTAGTATTGGTCAAAGAATTCCTTTGCCAGACTTCTAACTTCTTCCAAAGGTCGTGGTAGACCAGGTGACCTCACAATATTGTATTGAACAAGACTTCCCATACAAACTTCTTCTGTACATCGTGTTTTCTAAAAATAAGTAAATTATTAGTCTCAAACTGAATGCTTTTGAATCAAAATGTTAAAAGTTTCTTATAATCTTAAGATCTATTAGAAGAATGAGCATTTTCAGTAATTGCTAAAAATATAGATACGACTTTGAATGCTTTCTAGAATATAACATAATAATTTGAAAGATTCAACAGTAGAATCCAAAAGATTATGATTCTATTAGAGAATTTGGAGAATGTAGGAGGTAGTTTGATGCCTAAATTTTGTTTTTTGAAATGACTGGGACAAATGTTAAAAGCCAGTATGGAGACAACGAAACTTTTGTATAAATAGATATATTGAGAATTCATTTATTCTCTACTTTCTCTTTCATAACCTTAGAAATGTTTAAATTTAAAATATACTGGATGAAAGTGTAGAAAATATTCCTTTCTATTTCTCTATTTCTTCTATGTATGTTATAAGTTCATTAGAATGAAAAGGTGTCAAATGTAATCTGATTTACAAGGTCTTGAGTATCATTGTCTCAGTTAGATCTTCTGGACTCTGGAGAACAAAAATCCATTATCTAACCTTTGACTTATATTTTCAAAAATATATTTAAATTCAACAATATCTTCACCTTTCTTCGAGACCTTCAATCTTTACTCTCAGTATCATTTTGATTACTAAGATTATCATCAGTGATTTAACACTTATTTAATAAATTAACTCTTTTTAGGCTCATTCTGTATCTATTTTTTGTATAATTTTTAGGGTATATTGATTCTAATAGAATCTTACTTACGACCTATTTTACTTCTTTCTAATGTCGCCTAGTGTAATTTTAATAAAACTAATGACATCGTTTAACTTTAAAACTAATCAATGTTTGAATGTTTATTCAGCTGGCATTTACATACTTTCCTTGTCAACTTATATAAAATTTTATGAACCGAAAAGTAAAAAAAAAAAAATAAAGTTCTCTAGGGATAGGGATATAATTCAAGAAAGACATTTCCATCAAACTAATTTTCCACCAGGGAAGTATAAATGGTGGTATTAATTAGTCTCATAACTTGTATTTCGAATTCAGTATCAAGTCTAAGGTCTCTCTGGTTTTCTGTATGTATTCTGTAGATATCATCCTCTCTTCTACTAAAATTACATTGGATCTTTTGATTTTTAACTATCCTAAATTCCCTTGTATAATACGTATATTAGAGCATTAATTTAAACTTAAAAAAAAATGAGAATGAGAAATTGAAAATGACTAACACTGAGCTTATTACTCGCGGAAGCGGTGTATCAAATTATAATTTATTTCAATCAAAAACTCTTCCATTCATTTTTGATTTCACAGAAATGGAAATAGAACCAAAAATTGAACTAAAAATTATTTTAATTTTTATGATGAATTAAATGAATTATTATTGAATCTCATTCATTAGATTTATCACTGACTGAGTATATCCGTAGTTCATCCGTTTCATCAATGTNAATTATTATTGAATCTCATTCATTAGATTTATCACTGACTGAGTATATCCGTAGTTCATCCGTTTCATCAATGTATCAATAATATCCATTAATTCATTCAATACCACTTTCGTAGTTGGATAACGGATAAGGTTAACAATTTAATTTTACCACAAACGGATTTACTAAACTTCAAACTTGACCTAAATTCAACTTCTGACGCAGTGTAATTGTATGTAATTTTGTGGTTTTAATTTTTTTTACTATATAATTAATTATGAGAGTGGATCATTCATAGGATTTGAAGATTAAAATTATTGTTTTCAAAACTAGCCGCTTTTTGTCACTACCCGAAATACGGAATGAGATGGTGGAAATTTTTAACTTTCTGCTTCAAATTCCTTTCAATTCTCCTCTTCATGCTGCATTTTTTCCACTTTATCTAGGATTAAGTTCAAACTCTGGACATGTCATAAATCTCATTACTTTTTTTTTTCAATATGACTGAGTCCGAGGTCTATGTTATAAGTAAATCGGATTCTATATAAGTATTGAACACCGAGGGCATTCCTCATCGATATATCGGATATGTGTTCTTAACTTATGTACAACATCTTCACATCTTCTTTTGTCATTGTCAAAAGACATGTCTACAAAAGACAAAATTTCAAAATTTCAAAAAATCAAAATTTTCCCATCCAGTATCCAGTAGAACAAGTCATAAAAATCTAAACTCATGAAAAAAAATCTAGACTCATAAATATGTTAATTGTGTGCATCATCATTATGAAAGTACCTGAAAAAAACAAAAGANAAAAAAAATCTAGACTCATAAATATGTTAATTGTGTGCATCATCATTATGAAAGTACCTGAAAAAAACAAAAGAAACAAAAAAAATTCCAGTCTTATTCATCATATGCAAGGCCAACCAAAAAATGCGATTTTTTTTTGTCAGAAAATGCGATTAAAATTGTAAAAAATGCGATTTAGTGCGATTCATTTTCTACAGAAAATAGCATTAAAGTTTAATGGTAATACACATTTAATGCTGAAACAAGTAATTTAGAAGCTAGAAAATGATATTATTCCACGATTTATTCATATTCCATTGATTAACTATTGGTTAAATGACCAAGTAGTTCCAACTTCAAACTGAAGTATCCCGATGAGGGACCAATCTGGCGCCTTAGGGCTGATTTTCAGCGCCATGTATCCCAATGCCAATTAAACAGTAACTAAAATTAATTCCAGAATTTCCCGAATTAAAATAAAATCGATTATTATATTTTCCCTAACTGCCGATTTCAATTAACCGACGGGGCATTTAAGGATTAACAAGATATTCTAATCGAATTGAAATACTAATTCATATTCAATTTCGGTTTCACTCTTATATGTGGGTGTCTCAACTTTAAATATATATAATATATATATAATATATATAAATCCCAAATTTTTCGTCGATGAAGCTGATTCTGTTAATATACAGATCCGCCAATGTTCCTGATAATTATAAATTGTTTTGATTTTGTCAAATAAAATGCGCATTTACAATTCGTTCTACAATTTGCAAGCTAAAGTCAAAATGAAAACAATGTCCTCAATTTCCATTGTGCTTATGAACATAGCCAATAAGTTCATTATGCCTTAACCTTGCGCTGGAGGACAGTTAGCTGTTTGGTTTTGCTCTACCGAGAAGTTACCTAGTTTACAATGTTAAAGTTTGGCTAAAGCTCAAAGTGAGCACCTAATCTCAGATCAACAAGCTATTTAAAAAATATCTACCAATTTTCAACTCCAGAATGCAGAAATTGTACTTGTGTGCGCTTGTTGTACACCATATATGTCCCACTATACTGCCAATTGACATCATGCGCAATTGATTTGACATCAATTTAACTTNCCGCCAATGTTCCTGATAATTATAAATTGTTTTGATTTTGTCAAATAAAATGCGCATTTACAATTCGTTCTACAATTTGCAAGCTAAAGTCAAAATGAAAACATTGTCCTCAATTTCCATTGTGCTTATGAACATAGCCAATAAGTTCATTATGCCTTAACCTTGCGCTGGAGGACAGTTAGCTGTTTGGTTTTGCTCTACCGAGAAGTTAACTAGTTTACAATGTTAAAGTTTGGCTAAAGCTCAAAGTGAGCACCTAATCTCAGATCAACAAGCTATTTAAAAAATATCTACCAATTTTCAACTCCAGAATGCAGAAATTGTACTTGTGTGCGCTTGTTGTACACCATATATGTCCCACTATACTGCCAATTGACATCATGCGCAATTGATTTGACATCAATTTAACTTTATTTCTAATTTCTAATCTAATTTTACTCAATTTTACTGAAGTATTTTAAATTTTGTAGTTAGCAATTACTAAAAATGCGATTTAATGCGTTTTAATGAGATTTAATGCGATTTAATGCGATTTAATAGGACGATCCTGGAAAATGCGTTTTAATGCGATTAATGCGATACATATTTACATCATTCGATTGCATTTTTTATAATTCGTGGAGAAACCAGTTATCAATAGGCCAATCAAGAGTTATTTGTAAAATGCAAAATGTAAAATACGATTTAGTGCAAAAAGTGCATTTGGTCGGCCTTGATCATATGTAATTCATAAATAAGTACCAAAATTTTTTTGTAAAAATAAGACTCTCGTTTTGTCCAATTTGACAGAATGGAGTGAGTCAAGACAACAACAACAACGGTTTGCAAATTGCAATTGCAACAAATAATTTTATACAAAAAAAAAATAAATAAAAAAAATAAAAAAACACCTTTACCCTTCACCTTAATTTCCAGTCTTATTCATCATGAATCATAATTCATAAGTAAGTACCAAAAATTTTTTGTAAAAATAAGACTCTCGTTTTGTCCAATTTGACAGAATGGAGTGAGTCAAGACAACAACAACGGTTTGCAAATTGCAATTGCAACAAATGATTTTGTGCCAAAAAAAAAAAAAAACCTTCACACTTCACCTTAAAGGATCCATTCTTTAGAGATGAATCAAAAGAAAGGATCCANAAAAAAAAAAAAAAACCTTCACACTTCACCTTAAAGGATCCATTCTTTAGAGATGAATCAAAAGAAAGGATCCAGATGTATCATAATCAGGTTTCCGTCAATTTTTTAAATTAACTCACTCCAAATAATTTTATATATTTTTTTTATTTTAAATTCCCAAGTGTTTCTAAATTGTGACAGTTTCTTCGACATGGCGAAAGAGAGAGGAGAGTGAAAGTATAATAAAAATAAAAAAGAGAAAGTGTATTAGTTGTTCTAGAGCAAGACGTCTGTCGCTAGATTTCAATCTTAAGAGAAAGTTCAGTCTCGTCAAGATAATGTCAGAAACTAAATGGAATTGTCTCGTTGTACAAGGTTTTAGAGGAGATTAGAACGTTTCTCATGAAATATCATGGTCGATCATAATCATACGAGAGAAATCAAATAATTTATCATCCTCTAAAAAGACGGAAGAAAAGTGTTAAATTTCTATACCAATTCTACTCAATTTGAGCATTCAGGAGGAAAGGAAGGTTTCAACTAATTATCTCCGTCTTATCCAATTCTCCAAAAAAAAAANCAATTTGAGCATTCAGGAGGAAAGGAAGGTTTCAACTAATTATCTCCGTCTTATCCAATTCTCCAAAAAAAAAAGAAAAAAAATTTAGAATTAATCAATCTCTATATGACTACCTCCTTTAGTATGTAGTGATTAATTAATATAAAAAATAATATATATAATTCTAAATCTAAATGTNCAATTTGAGCATTCAGGAGGAAAGGAAGGTTTCAACTAATTATCTCCGTCTTATCCAATTCTCCAAAAAAAAAAAGAAAAAAATTTTAGAATTAATCAATCTCTTTATGNTTTAGAATTAATCAATCTCTATATGACTACCTCCTTTAGTATGTAGTGATTAATTAATATAAAAAATAATATATATAATTCTAAATCTAAATGTAAATAGTATTGAAAAATGAATTAAGTTGTTTAATAAGAGTTGTAAGGTTTGATTGAATTATATAATTATACTCCACTCTGGTTGGAAATAGAAAAGAATTTATTTTTAATTGAGTGTAATTATTTAAAAGGAAGATATGAGGTTGAAGCCTAGCTTCCGCTCGTTTACATTCACCAACATTATTTAGGGTTTCGGATGCATCCTCAAAGTGAATTAATTAGTTAGCGGACATGGTGCTTTCGGAGACCTTTCTTCTTCTATCCACCCACAACTCTCCTGTTATTTACCTCACTTTACCACATTTTCTCAATTATCAATGAATAATCTCTTCATACTTTATATCTCTCAGTGACAATACAAATTATATATAACTCACCTCATTTGTTCTATTTTGTAATAATAGGCCAAAGAGACAGACTTTCTCTCAATGTTTAGAATTTACCTAGAAACAAAAGCCTTTCAAAGAGGACTCAAGGCAACCGTTGGAAATGTAAATCATATTTATAACTAGACTGAGAGGAAAGGTAGTCAAATTTTAGTAAAAGAGGTCAAATGAGTTCAACCACTTAGCTCTTAATCGTCAAGACGAAAGATATGTGTTAACAAACGAAATTTTATTTTATCAACTTTTATAAATAACCACTAAAGAGAAAGAGTTATAAATCCTTTATAAACTTTATAACTTCTGTACTAGGGCATGCAATATTGAAATTTCAATATATTGAAATATTGGAATATTGACAATTTTTACGGTATTGAAATATTGATATTGAACATGCGCAATATTGATGATTCAATATTGAGAATGTTGTTTCTGCAGCGAGACACTCAGTTGATTATACACTACCAAAAACTCCATTGCAAATCGCCTGAAAAATGATGTACAGTAACCATTCACCACTACACTCCTAACAAATGAAGTTGTATGTTACTTTGCAAAATTTGAAAATAATTTTTCTAAAACCAATATTCATTCATTGTTTTTAGGTTTAACAAGTTTTGCAAAAGTAAATTAAAAAAAAATGAACGAATTACATCCACTTAATTTTGCAATTTCCAAAGAAACTTTATGGAATTTCTTCGAAAAATTGCCTGGTAATCATCAGGCAAAATGTAAACTGTGAGAGTGTATTAAAAACGACAAATGGATATACCACTAGACTTCATGTGCACTTGCGTACTGTCCATAAGATAATTGTCAAGAAGAGTGGAGAAATCGAGGTTGATGTAACAGCAGGTACATGATATTAAATTAATAAACGTACGTAAAAAAAATTATNTTGATGTAACAGCAGGTACATGATATTAAATTAATAAAAGTACGTAAAAAAAAATTATAAAAAAAAAACGTAAAAAATTACGTTCTTCCCTCCAAGATGAAACAATTGATTCCTTGATGATTTTACGATCACATTATCAAATCCTCGGGGTCAACGAATCAAAAGTTTAAATTAGTTACGAGTTTGGACTTGCCTTACTTTTTTAGTATAAATACAAATTTATAGCAAAAATTAAAATATTTGGGTTATAGCTGTTACCATTGTAATATAGCTAAGCAATGTAGTGATTTAGAATTCAATATTTCAATATCGAAATTTCAATATTGAAGGTCTCAAATATTGAAATATTGAATATTGATATTGAAAAAATTGAGCAATATTACATGCCCTATTCTGTACATACTATGGATAGGTTCGAATTTAAGAAACATTTGATTCAATTCTCAACTATTTGTCAACTATAAATTTCAAATAGAAATAATTATTACAAACTAAACTTTTAGTATGATTGTAAGATAATTTTTGGCAATCTTAATCCTTCCACTTTTTCGACTCTGAGAGCAAAAGTCTATATTTGTCCAAGAAGATACGGGATTTACATAACGTCCACTTCAAATTATTAATCTATATACCATAATCTCAACATTTTTTTTTTAAATCCTATTATATTTCTCTGTCAACACATTTTATGACATTTAATCCCCTTAATCAGTTGTAACTTCATACATCATTTCAAAACAATATAAAAAAAAAATTTTTTTTCAATTTTCAATTTTCAATGAATCATTATAAACTTTTATTCTAAGTGATCCTAGAGACCAATATTTGAGGTTTTTCTATTCCCTAATCCTATCCTACTTTTCAAGCCTTTTTTAAACTGTTACCCCTTTTTTTTTTCAAAAAAAAGAAACAAAAAAAAATTTTTTTGTTTTTTTTTGAGCTGCATTTGATAATTGTAAGGAATCACACTTACTTTCTTGAGCAAAGAGCTTGGGGGAAAATGTATTTTTCTTATGAGCTAAAATATTTAGTTGGATTGTATTGATAAAAATTATATAATATGAAAGTAGATTACTATAAGGAGAGATTCGTATGTAAGACTCTTTACAACTGTGACTAGAGTAAGTAAAAAAGTGAAATAATGTAAATGGTAGGATTTTTAGTATTTTTTTCCAGTAGAAGAAGATATATGTGATTAAAATGAGTTTGAGGTTATAATAGATAAGTATTGAAATGATTAAGTTGAGAGTAGATAGGGATTAGTGGTGGATGTTGTGTATGGATGAGTGGGAGTGTTGGATATTGTAATGGGACGTGAGATGGGAGAAAGTGAAGAAAGTCATAGTGAGTGCGTAGGATGTTATAAAAATGTAGGCATTGGTCCAGACCGTAAATCCAACTAGAGAAAGTTCCGACTAACCAAAAAAAAAAAAAACCTAAGTTTCAGTTTTGATAAGAAAAATGCAGAGTTGTAATGTAATGTAATGTAATGTTTGAAGGAGAAAGGAGGCTATGTTCGTTACTTGAATACTAAAGGATTTGCATGAATGAATGAGCATCCAGAGATAAAAGCCCTCTCATCCACACTTTCTCTTCAATTCAGCTATTGTGTTCCTGTTGTGGTGACAATTCTATTCTACCATTCAAAAAACCCACCCCATACCAATTTCTATTCATCCTATCAAACTCTCTTTAGAAAATATATCAAATTATACTCAACCATTCTCTTCCACGCACTGACCAAAACATAATCAACAAAAAAAAATAAAAAATTTAAAAAAATATTTTCAAATTGTAGTAAGTTACGAACCGAAGTTTTAGAAATGATGGAACGGTTGAGATGTAACCGATCTACCAGTTGTCTCTTGCTTTCCCAGTTTAATGTCTTTGTCATTCTTCTCCAAGATTTAATTATTAGATGAGTTGAATTTGAATTATTCTATATTTTTTTAACTTATATAAACTAGTATATACGATTAACGCTCAAAGGTTTTAGATTTGAGAAAACTTTTACTACTTCAACAATAAGACCTTCCACCTGCTCAGTAATCCGTTCAATATTCAATTGAAATTGGTTTCACGTAGTTTATGAAAAGTAAAAAAAATTATTCTTTTTTTTTGTTTTTAGTCTTTGACGCAATTGGTCGAACGAACACATTTTCTTATCTAGAAATTTTTGCTATCTATGTATTATTTACTAAGTGGAGGAACGTGTCGCATTGAGCTATCATTGACACACCCAAAATCTAAACCACAATTTCTTATTCAGCGGTCTGTCTACAGGTTGGATTTAGACATTAAAAAACCGCTATAAATAAATTAATTAGTAATAATGTCAATTATTACTAATTATAAACTTACATATCCTATGTGGTTCTATATCAATTTTTAATACGAATTCAAGTACTTGGAAATGAATTGGAAACATCGTAATAACATCCTATCATTCGTAAGTCATACATTTGGAACTTGGAATTCTATCTAAGTTTTGGATTCTTATTTTATAAAAATTATATATTTTTTTATGTTATTACACTCATTTAATTAGTCTTCCAACTTAAGTTAAAGAGTAAGTTATATCTTTATTAGTTAATAATTCAAAAAAAAAAAAAAATATTTTTTTAAAGATAATTTAATTTGAAAATTTTTTTAAANATTCAAGTACTTGGAAATGAATTGGAAACATCGTAATAACATCCTATCATTCGTAAGTCATACATTTGGAACTTGCAATTCTATCTAAAAGTTTTGGATTCTTATTTTATAAAAATTATATATTTTTTTATGTTATTACACTCATTTAATTAGTCTTCCAACTTAAGTAAAGAGTAAGTTATATCTTTATTAGTTAATAATTAAAAAAAAAAAAAAAAATTTTTTTTAAAGATAATTTAATTTGAAATTTTTTTTAATTTTTGTCCAATTAGACAAGAAGTTTTCACATTTGAACATTGAGTTTGATATTTAAAAAAATCCCATTTTTTTTTATAATTTTTGTCAAACTGAATTCTTAATNTTTTTTTAAAGATAATTTAATTTGAAAATTTTTTTAAATTTTGTCCAATTAGACAAGAAGTTTTCACATTTGAACATTGAGTTTGATATTTAAAAAAATCCCATTTTTTTTTATAATTTTTGTCAAACTGAATTCTTAATTCGTGATTACATGCTTCGTAGGAGACCTGTCGCTTCATTTTTTTTTTCTTTTTAGAGGAGAAAGAATAAAAAAAAGTGGGTAAAGTTTAAATCAAGGGAGCATGAATGATGTCTTTCGCTTCTAACCATTTGTAATGA
Source organism: Holacanthella duospinosa (assembly GCA_002738285.1). Taxonomy (NCBI): domain Eukaryota; kingdom Metazoa; phylum Arthropoda; class Collembola; order Poduromorpha; family Neanuridae; genus Holacanthella; species Holacanthella duospinosa. The sequence continues at coordinate 1,065,753 of NIPM01000013.1, read as the reverse complement.
CTCCCATGGAATCCACTAAATGAAGGGGCACTTAAAAGAATTTAGGGAGTCTATTTATTTGTAAATGGAAAGACTAGATGATAGAACGTAATGTGTTCCCATTTCATGGAATGAATCTCTTAAATGTTTCTATCTGCCCTTTGAAAAGAGAAAGCAAGAAGTGATATAGAATGACGACAAGGGGTGAAGTGAAAGTCAAAATCAAACTTTTAGACTTATGATATTCTCAACTCACCGTTGCCTTTCCCAAGTATTGCTTCAAATGGAGGGTGTCATAGAACTCACTTACACCTGTAGAGTGATTCTGTAGTTTCAAAGGTTTACTTGGAATCTGACAAATTTGTTTATGCTCCTCAATATCTGGACCTGAATTGGATTTGTCCAAGAGTGAAATAGAATTTATATTACTACTCACCCCACTACTCCCACACCGACCTTCTGTAGAAACAATCCCATCAAAAATTAGAGTAGGATTTGAGTCAGAAGTATTACTAATTCTATTAACATTACTATCATCCCCACTGTCTAGAAAATGAACGCTACGTGTTATGAGTGGTGTTGGAGGTATTGTTCTTCTACCATTACCACCACTACTACTCGAACCCTTATTCAAGTCCTCCACCTTGTCACTTGATTGTGCTGAGCTAATTCCAGTACTGATACTATTATTTGAACTCAAGACTTCTAAACCGCTCTTGGTCTCAGATGAATTTGTAAATGTTTTGCTTGGACTGAAACTACTGGAAACACTTATATGACTTGTAACAGGGTGAGTAGGTTCTTGGTGAGATCGACGAAGAGTTTCAGGTGAAAACTTTGCAAGGAGGGTTGACTCTAAGGTATGATGAATAGAAGTGGGACTGTTCGTACTAACAACACCGCCGTCTTTCATTTCGACACGACGACAGACAGAGACTAAGTTGAGCCCAACTAAACATTTCCAAACTTCAATCTTCTAGAGTCTAAAAATTTTTGAAGTTAAGTCCGAGTGTGTCAGTTGGTCGGATGGTGGGATGGAATTGTCCTACTCATCCTCACCAGACAGGAGAAAGCAGATAGAAAATAAAAATAGGGAGGAAGATCTACTCCTCCACGATCTCACCTTCCTTCCTTCCTTCCACTCCAACTTACCTTACTCCAAGCTTTCAGCTTTCAGCTTTCTCCAAACTCACATTCTCCCTTCTCTGTACACCGCTTTCTCTCCAAATCCAATCCACAGGGTGATCAGACTTTTTAGACTCATTCTTTCACTCCTTTCTGCTCTCATTGTAGACTTTATATCCTAGAGTTAAGGCTCTCACCTCTCAAGCTCTTCAACAGATTTAGGTTTTATTAAACTCCGCAACCTCATAAGTGCTCAATTTAGACAACTAAAAAGATATTTAGTACAGCTGGTTAAGATTACAGTTAGGTTAAAAATAATATGTCATCTAGTAGAGTAGTATACGCAAGTGCGGAGTTTAGTAACACCCCTCGTAAAGTTTATTTCTGATGCTTTAATTTAAAATATTGAAAACAGTTATACAAAATACCCCCATAAAGTTCGGCATCCATACCTCCGCTCAATCACTACAGTTATCTAAGTTGTTGTTTCATTACAATAAAAACTAAAAGTTTATAAAACTGAACAAAAACTGAAACTTAATTGTATTAATCTAACTTGTTAGAGGAGTAACTTGACTTTAGTAATGGAAGAGAGTTAGAGGAGGGGTTTGAAGTGTGTCTATAAGTATGACTACTTGTATCTTACTTTATTTAAAGTTTAGAAAGTACAATGTTCAGACTTTTTCTAGTCTCCAGTCTTAAGTCTTAACATGAGGACATTATAGACTGAGGCGCATAAACATATGGGTACATGGAGAAAGTTATAACTCAAAAAAGCGTGTAAAAAAATTTAAGGAATGCGACCTCCCATCTCATTCTCTTTAGTATACCATGTATCCATATTTATGCGCCTGGGTGTATAGNTTTAAGGAATGCGACCTCCCATCTCATTCTCTTTAGTATACCATGTATCCATATTTATGCGCCTGGGTGTATAGCATGAGAATTGGAGAAAGAAGTAAAAGAGTCTATAAAGTTTTGACAGACTGTATAAAACCATAGAATCCAACTCTTAGCTCTTGTTAGTTTCTCCAACGACTATATAGAGTGTCATAATTACTTGCATATTATTATTACTCTACGGACATGTCCTATGGAATTACCATTTCATACTCATACTCATTCCAGAAACTTCCTACACTTTTCATTCATAACTAATACCTGTAGAAAAGATTCAGTTCCTACCAACCAATCCCGACTTTCATCAAGGCAGACTCAGGAAGAGTCATAACTTAAGGATTGTTGTAAAAATAAACATTGGAGAGTTACATGTTCTTCATTTTCATCTCATTTAATAATGTAAAGGTGTAGGGCTTGGTTTAGCTATAAACCAGTCTTAAAATTATGTTCTGACTCTAGACTTTGTTACTTTCTATCCATTAAAACTGAATCAGGAGAGTCTTTTACACTGGAGTTGTTCTGAATTGAGAATGTGTTAATTTCTTGTAGATTCTTCACACGGAGTGGTGTATGTCAGAAATTTTTGGGACGAAATTATTAGGTAATTTTCTTTCCAATTTGGACAACAAAAAAGAGGTAAGGAATTCTTAGAACAGTGTCTTCTGCTCCAGTTTTTATTAGTTTGATGTTGAGAAAAGCGTGAGTGAGTAGGATTTTGGTATGATGAGTTTTTTAATTTTCAAAATAAAATTCAGTTTGATAAAAATATANTTCTGCTCCAGTTTTTATTAGTTTGATGTTGAGAAAAGCGTGAGTGAGTAGGATTTTGGTATGATGAGTTTTTTATTTTTCAAAATAAAATTCAGTTTGATAAAAATATATTATATTTGGAAGAGATTCATTCGTATATTGGAAGTGAGAGGAGGGTTAGAATTTTATGTGATTAGGTATAAAGAAAGTAAATTTAGTGAGAGGATTTTGAAAAAATTGAGTAAAATTTTATAGTCGACGAGATGATGTAAAGTTAAGAGACATCAGAGACTTTCTCCACTTTCTCCACTTTCTCCCCTCACTTCTTAGCTCCTTGTGGAAGATTTAAAACAAATAAAGAAAATTATTTACAAGGATTTAATTAAGCCTTCCTTTCATCTTCTCCACGAACAAGGAGAACAATACCATTATCATACATTTAAACAAACTTTTTTAACATGTTTGTCTTTCCTTACGTCCTACCTTGGGATTTAGAGAGACTCTACGGAAGAAGAAAAAAAAAATTTTTTTTTTTTTTGCTATATAGTTAAGGTAGAATTAAGTGGAAATCAAATTAAATTCTATCTAAAAAAAAAAGAATTGATTTTAATAGAAAAGTAATCTGATTCATTGTAGAAAGAAGGAGTGAGATAGGAAAAGGTCTTGGTATATAAATTTTCTTATAAATCTTTGTATTACTACATACTTTGGTGTTTTATGTGGTAGGAATTATTGAGAGATTGAACTTGAAGATATGCATAGAGTATTAGATGGTTTGTAATAATATTTTGAAGAATGATGTAAAAGTTGGTGAAATTGTTAGAAGGATGATAGAATAAGCGTGTGAATTATCCGTTCACTTCCATATGGTTAGCTATGGAATGGAAACTGACAAATGGAGACAGAGTAGAGTTAGAATTATATGAACCATCTTGTATAGAATAAATTTTTTACTTTCAGTTCAACATTATGTGTAATAAATGTAAAAGTCTATAAAAAAAGTGACTTCCTTTCTCTTACAAATCAGATTATGTCTTATAAATTAACCTTTATTACATTGAGAGAGTGAGAAAGGCTTCTGTCTTGACAATGTTTCCAAAGAACCAAGTCGTCTGGTGACAGTTCAAAGTTGAAGACGATAACAGGAAATCTTATACTCTCAGTACTGTATCAATAGTAGTAGGAATAATGACTAAGAATTATTATTCATAAGATGGTGAAGGGAATTGGTAGGAATTGAGTATAAGTACAGGGTACAGGTAAGTAAATTAAAAATATATTTCAAAGTGTGAGTAAGAAATTGTAAAAAAAAAAAGACAAAAATTTCTTCATTTCTATATGTCATAATGTAATTGTAATTGTGACCGACATTTCTGAGTTCTGCCGACTATCGATTCCATTTACGACCTCAAAATATGTATACTCAGTGACTCGAGAAAGAGTCTGTTGGGACAATGCACGTATGTCGGTATGAAGGTGAGAAATGGATAAGTGTGACGATAGGATTTTATATGGAGGTAGAAGAGTCCTCTGTCCCACGGTCTCTGGACAGAAGAGATCCATACATGTCGTCTCATGGAATAAATTCTCCTTACTCCAACAAGAAGGGCATAATTTCTTAGAATAAATCGAATCTCTCCACAACTACCCTACCTTTCTTCGTCCATATTCATATGAGTAGTGTGAGAGAGTTTGTTCGTGACTAGAGAAAGTCATGACATGTCGAGTCTCGAGCAGGGACATTGGATGAGAACCAAAGGTGAGGATGAGGACTCTCTCTAGCCATTCTCTATACTGTCAAAGTCCTCTTTGAATTAAATAAGAAAATTGTGTACAGACTCAATTCCAGAATATCCTACCAAAACAGTCCATATTGAGACAAGAATGGGAAGTGGAAGTAAATCTAATAAAGTGTTCCGAATGTGATTCTCTTTCAAGATCAAAAGTCAAATAGACAAAGTGATGAGTTGAGGTATCGCATATGAACCCTCAACGTAGAGAATAATAAATCAACCAAAAAGGAGACTTTCACAATAGCCAAGTGGTTTGGTTTCACAAATTTACAATCCTTTTGTCAATCCGAACTTACTTTTACATTTCTATTTAGAATACGTAATTTTTTTTTTTAATTTAACTCATGAGCATAATCAATTAAGTAATATATAATAATTTTAACTCTACTTTCACCTCAATCACCTACAATATTTCTCTTCAAATTTTAACACTCAAAGTACAGTGGAATTTACTAAACTATTAATTACTACTTCGTACCAGTAGTAGTGCAAGAGTAGTTTATCAAACTGTATTATAATTCTTTAATACTTTTCCTGTAAAGTATATTTATATTATAAAAAAATTTTCTAAAATTTTTAAATTTTTTTCTAAAATTTTCAAAAAATTTTCTAAAATTTTCAAATTTTTTACATTATAATTATTTCCAATGATTAAGAAGACATAAGAGTATAATATTGAGAGATGTTGAGTATTTAAGTTAAAGTAAAGGTTGGAAAGTCTGAAAGTGTTATACTAATAACTTTTGAAGTACCTATTGTTGATTAGGTCAAGAAGACTGATTATTGGTTTATTTGAGTAGAGAATAAGTTCCGTTTTGTTGTTTTAGTGAAACCTCTGAGACGTCTTGTTGAATTGTATTGTTCTTTGAGTCCCTTATCTTTTTCCTAGATCCATTGTTATTATTAACCTCTTCCGTCTCGATAATACTGCCAATGAGGTTTATCTTCAAAATTCAATCATCTCTATTCACCAACCACTCAAGTTCATATTAATTAAGTCTTGGTTCTTGTTAATGAATCCTCATCTATAGGATCTACTTAACATAAAACCTTAGAAAACCCTTTCCAACCCTTTCTAAACCCTTTCGTCCGATCTAAGTCTTATAAAGAGAGGAGTATAGGGTTAATAAGTAAACTAGAGGTTTTTGGATGGAAAGGCTTATAAGCTCAAGGAAAGGAAGAGATATCTGTTACATAAAGGTAACATTCCACTCCAGTACATTCACCTTCATTCAACTGTTGAGGCACCGACTGCCCATCCATATCTTCTCTACTTAGTAAAGTTTTTGCAAAGTCGGGAGACTGTTGTCTTTTTCTTTTTTTTTTCTTTTTTCCAAGTTCCGAGGTAGGAATTGTGATGTGGAGTGAGAAGGATGAAGGAGTGAGAGGAAGTGAGATGAAGGTTTTGGATAATAATGAATGGGCTGAGCTCAAGAATTCCTATGAGAAGGGGTTAATCTGGAAGAATGGAGATTCCTTATCACTGCAGATTAAGCATTCTTTCCAACCCTTTAAGGCTATATCTTGCTCCTATTCTTACTATTTTATTTGCATTTCCGTACTCACTCATTTACACAAAGGAACCTTACCTCTCAGCTTACCTTTCCTCAAACAAAACAAGACCCCGACCATCTTACATCACTGACACCATCTTCAACCACTTTTACCTCGCTCCCACATTTTTAACTCTACTATATCTACACATTTTGTTTCATCTTACCAGTCTCTAGTTGATAGTCCTCACATTAACTTCAATCAAAACGACACACAGGACAAAAAAATTTGATTTTTTTTTTTTTTTTTTTTTCAAAAGCTGAAGGACCGGAAATAAAAATAAAAATAAATACTCGGCACATAACACCTCTACACTAGGAGATTAAAAGTTGGTTTTCTTTCCGTCTATGACTCTTCTGGTAAGCCTTTCATCCCTCTATAAATTTTTTTTTTTTTTTTTTTTCAACTTTTTATCAACCTTACTTATCTTCACGTTAATTAAGCTAAGATCTCTAAGCTCAAGTGAATGATAAGGAGTGTTATATTTACAAACTGTTGTCAATAGATAGATGAGCACCTTACGTTTGTCGTGGAAGAAAAAAAATAATACAAACAGTATTTAATTTTGTTAATTTTTAATGATAATTAGATTAAAAAAAAAGATAATAATGAAAAGAAATGAGTAGAGTAATTGGACACTTGGGTTGGTCCACATGAAGTATTTGTAGTAGTTGATGTNGGAAGAAAAAAAATAATACAAACAGTATTTAATTTTGTTAATTTTTAATGATAATTAGATTAAAAAAAAAGATAAATGAAAAGAAATGAGTAGAGTAATTGGACACTTGGGTTGGTCCACATGAAGTATTTGTAGTAGTTGATGTAAGTATAAATTGAGGTGTGAATGTATTGTTTTCATTATGTCATTTTCCTTTTGTTTCATGTGACACGTGAGGNTTAAGTATAAATTGAGGTGTGAATGTATTGTTTTCATTATGTCATTTTCCTTTTGTTTCATGTGACACGTGAGGCTTTCACTCCAAGTGTCACTTGGTAGATTATTTAATTTATTCTTAATTCATTTCTAGAGGAAGGTTAAGTCTCCCTGTTTGATTGATATGCTCTTAGTTCTTAATTACTTCATTAAGGACAGAGTCAAGAAGATATGAATATCAAACAATACATACTCACTCTAATCTCAACAATCAATGGAGAATTGACGGTGATCTAAGAATAGAATTAGTCAGATACCGTTACAACTACTACCTCCACTGACCATGGGTTGCATAATCTAACTCTAACCACAAGTTATATACTTATATTTTAAGGTATTCAATTAGTTATAAATATATTGAGTAGGAGATGATGACCATGACCATAAGGGATCTCAAAAAGAGACATTTAACAGTTCTCCACACCGTTTGAGTCATTATTCTCAACAATACTCACAGTCTTTGAACCTTCTTCGTTAAGAAACCGTAGTCTTATCAAACTTAAATGAAAATATTATAACATTTAACATGTAGGAGTTTGATTGGAAGGATATATTTATTATTAGTGATCCTTTGTGGTTAACTAATATCCATAGAGATATACTCTATAGGTTGACAGTTTTCATTAATTGATTGACAGGTTTTCTTTCGTTGTTAACAAAAGTTCAAATCAATTTAAACCAACTGGATTAAAAACAAGTCAAAGTTGTCCGAGGGATTTCAACACCTATCAATCAAACCCTCCCAAGGTTAAACGGTAATTTTTAATTTATATAACTGTTACATTTCAATTAACTTCTTACAGTTCAATTACTCAACCCATTTAACCTCTACTCAATTTTATTAATCACGGACAGAAGATCTGAGATGGTTTATTAGAACATTTTCTTCTCTTTTTTTCTCTATGGACATATTTAAGATGAAGTTTCTACTAATTATAGGATTAGTCATTTTATAACCATTAATTTTGATTTTTTTTTCTTCTTCTTCTTCTTCTTCCATTTACAAACAATTATCAAAGGTACATCTCAGTTTTAAAAATCAAGACTTATAACACCATAACCAGTGTGTCATAGTTATAAGTCGTTGAGCTAGTACATAGTAAGTGGTTTGAGGGCACTTTACATGTTTACTTTATGANTGTGTCATAGTTATAAGTCGTTGAGCTAGTACATAGTAAGTGGTTTGAGGGCACTTTACATGTTTACTTTATGAGTAACGAGCATCGCGTGTAAAATTTTTTGGTATTTTTAAATAAATAAAAATCAAAATGAAGAATAGTTTCTTAGTAATAAGTTTTTGTTAAAAAAAAAATAAATAAATATTACTTTAAAAAAATTACTTTGTTGGTTCCTAAAATTTGCCATTTTTTTTTCTTTCTTTTCTTGTTAATTTTGTTCCAAANTGTGTCATAGTTATAAGTCGTTGAGCTAGTACATAGTAAGTGGTTTGAGGGCACTTTACATGTTTACTTTATGAATAACGAGCATCGCGTGTAAAATTTTTTGGTATTTTTAAATAAATAAAAATCAAAATGAAGAATAGTTTGTTAGTAATAAGTTTTTGTTAAAAAAAAAATAAATAAATATTACTTAAAAAAAATTACTTTGTTGGTTCCTAAAATTTGCCATTTTTTTTTCTTTCTTTTCTTGTTAATTTTGTTCCAAAGGATAAACTTGCAGGCATAATATTGAAATTGCATGCAAGGGAAGGAATTTTTTTAGGTTGTATCAAAAAAAAAAATTAAAACGTGGTTATGGATGAGTAATCTAATCAGGATTAAGATGTGTGAATGTGGAAAAAAGAATGGAGTTGGATAGGAATTTGTAAAGTCGTCTCCGAAGCTTATCATGAAATCTTGACGGAAATGGTTAAGAAGATGGAGTCTATAATTAATATTAGTTCGGGAGTGCATCTTCCTAGTAATCAGTTGCAGTTTTTCATCCTCCAATCCCCAGAGACAGGTGAATGATTTGAGTGATTCAATTGGATTGGAGTTATTCCTATTCTTATTTTTCAAAGACGTTCATACCTATCATAGAGAAAACTAAGGCTTAATTTACATTTCTTTCTTTGGGATAATGAGTGTTGGAATGATGGGGATGATAAATGATGAGGACATTGACCCCAATGCAAGGACTCTTCTAATTTACTACCACCTTCATTCAATCTCTACACAAAACTTAACAATTACTTCAAATAACCTCTCAACCAATCATAGAATTATTATCAAACATCTCAAGTCCTATATTCTCATTATAATATTACACCTTAATATATAATTTCTTTATTATTTTTACCAATTTTACTTATCTTCTAAATTATAATTTTCAATGTTATTACAGGAGAATTTAACATAACAAAACAAATCGTGTTTGGAAATTACAAGATGCTAAACAAACGATGTCTGAGTCAAAAAATACAAATTTATACTTCCATTGTGTTCTATGGTTATCTCTTTTCAACAGTTTCTTCAAGTAAGTTTTACTCACTGGCTAACTTAAATTAAAGAAACTTTTTAACAAGTTACACCAACTAAAACTTATTCTTACCCTACTCATTGTTAAGAAAACCTGAAAAGTTGTTCGAAGATATTTGAATTCCTAACTATCTACTTTTAACAATGTGACTAGACAACAATAAGAATCATAAGGGACAAGAGATCGTTTAGTCTTCCTTTTGTTGCCGTTTTAAAATAACCTGTTTTTAATAGATATTAAAGGAATTAAATTCTGATTCATGTTTATAGTTAATTGATTTACAGCACCAGACGCAGCGGTATGGCAAATATGTCGCTCGTTCACTTTTCAATACTTGACCTTCGTCAGCCTTGTAACTTAACATTCATTATAGAAGGATATGAACATACAAATACAATAATTAATCTTTATAAGACCATCCGGTATAAGACCATCATATTGGTTATAAGTTCAATTTTTGTATCATTTGGTTATTATCCAATACATTTAGAATGGGATAATTATAAGGGTTAGAATAAAGAATGTAAGACGATAACGGATATAAGATTTTTTCTTATTATTAGACCCAATTTCTTCTTTATAAGACCCAATATCATTATTTTATGGATTGTGTTGAAATTTACTGGGAAGAAAGCCTATAGACTCAATCTTTTCTACAATTTATTATTCTTTTGTAGGCTTATATGTTTTGTTAGAATTTTGTGCGGTGGTGTAATCAAATAAAGTAAAAAATGTACCTATTTTGATATGCAATTGTTCACAAGTTTAACTTTTTTATAAAATTTAAGCTCAAATAAAGATGGCTTTCTCTATATATTTTTATAAGACCTATTTGGGTATTATATCCCGTTATAAGACCACCATGGGATATGACCTCAGTCTTTTCTTGCGAAAAATTGTAATCTTGTCTCCATAACCGTCGACTACTGTAATATGCTTCTCCTTTCTCGCACACATTTTGTACAAAAATCAAGTTTCAACGCACCTATTTATCCTCAGTCTATTGTACATAAAAATTGCAAACAAAAAAAAAATATTTGCAAGGAATAATAGTCAACTTCCTTCACCCTTGTTTGTCAACTTTATTTTTCAGAGTTAAAAATTCGAGTCATCCCTCTGACCCTGCCTTCACCCCTCCCCCCATCACCCGCACCGTAGAGTTCATTTCAGGTCGAAAAAAAAAATTTGATTTTTAAGTGACATTATCTTTTTGGCAGTAAAGTTGAATGAATTTTTGGTTCCTTATAGATCCAATTAACAGACAAGCTGGGATTAGTGATAATGTTTTCATCACGGTAGAAAATGACACTTTTGGAATTGAGCAAAGAGGTAAGGAGCCAATGAAAACGCTCTCTCCGTCTCTCTGAGGTGTAAATTAAAGATGGTAAGTTTATATTTCTTAATTTCTATATTTCCAGTTTGTTCTATCGAGTCATTGACATACGAAGACGGAGAGTCACTTCCGACATCATCACCATGCGAACATTGTATCTGTCGTCCTCCTGGATTTGCATGCACTATAATTAGTTGCGAATATCGTCCAGGATGTAAGGCCTTGAAGAGATCGGATCAGTGCTGTCCGGAATACCAATGTGGTAAGTTTACAACCCAGACAACTCATCTTTATATCATTCCATTTTTAACAACTTTTCATGTTGTTTTTTTATTACTTGCAAAACTACTACTAAATTGCAAATTCATTGTTAATTCAGAAGATGTTCTGGTTCTCTTCCTGGTTTAGTTGGTTTAACATAAGAGGACTAATCAAAAATTTTTTAGAAGAAATTTGAACCATAGACATAAGATCAACTTCCATTGAACCTGGAATTTAAGTTAAATTTTCTGATTTTCTTTCTTTTTTTTTCTTCTAATTTCTAATTTTTCTATTAGAAAACTTTTCTACCCACTCTAAAACAGGTAATCAAATTAAAATCTCGAAAGCTATAGATCTGTTAAATGGAATACTTGGGATGAGTCCATGAGCTTAAGTTTCCAAAAAGTTTTACAAGAAGTTGGTGATATGGATGAGTCGATGGATTTGGGCATTGGGTCTTAAGTCTTAGTGTTCTAGTAGACAAGTTTTTCTTCATTTGACGGAAAGTAGGAGGTAGTTCTATTTCTGAATGAACTTGGATAGACTTTCTTCTAAGTTCACTGGAATAACGTATCGTTGTCAATCTATCAAAATGAATTAGAGAAAGACTCAAGGTAAATAACCAATGATATGACAGCTTGATCCAAGGAACACATGTCTAAACTTATCAATTCCTTGGGTTAAGGCCACAGATTGTCTCAATTCTTCTAAATCTGTCAGTCCAATGGATGGATATGGTCAAATATTATTGACAACTCCTTATTTATTTTCACACTAACCATCCTCATTCAATGGATCCTTGTTACAGTTGACTTCTCTTCCTTATGCAATTTTATGTGGTTGAATGACCAGTATTTAGTTTTGAAGATGTTATTTCCTATTGTTACGAAAGAGTCATATATCTTTATCGAAAGGGTTCATCGAAGGGGTTGATCTCAAGAGATCTTTGGGATGATTACTATTATTCTAAATCTCTTGGGATCAGTGAAATTTGCACTTCCTCTTCTCCAATAGACTTTCCGCAAGCGCCATACACATATATAGCTTGTGTCGTGGTGCGAAATACTAATTCCAACGAAAGCCAAAAGTTATAACCTTCTTAGCTCAAGAAATATATACTCTCTATGAATAACTCCTCGTTTTCAGGATTCTAACTTAGTATGAAAATTTTGTTCAGAAGATTCAATACACTCGGTAATGAGCTTGCTTTTCTTAGTAATCCCAACCTGATTTTGCATATTCGACTTTCTCAAAAAAAGAAAGGAGCGAATTTCAGCGAATTTTTTCTATTCTACTTTTTTTTTTTTTTTTTTTTTTTTTTTCAAATTTCTATATGAATCTTATGATTTCGTTCTTTTTTGAAACATGATTCAGATATAAAATTGGAATTCTAGTCGTGGATTCATTTTGAAAGAGTCAATTTCGTGTGGATTGGGTTCTTCCAATTGGTTCAAATTTAGTAACTCCAATCTATCATTTTAAATTTTTTAGAGTTATATTTTTATTATTTTTAAAATAATGAGAAATCTAATCAGAACTGAAAATCAGTATTTTATTTTGTTGTAACTAATTGATGAAAACTACTAATTGATGACACTTTCAGAATGTGAAAAGGAAGGAAGAATTTTTCAAAATGGTGAGAAAATACTGGATGACAACAATCCGTGTGAAGTTTGTTACTGTCAAGGTGGGGAAGTGATATGCGCTGTAATTGACTGTTATTGGAGGAGTGACTGTCAGCCACGATATATTGAGAACAGATGCTGTCCACTTTATGACCATTGTCCATCACCATCAGGTAAGAATCAAGTCAAGTATGACATATAGATTTCATAATTCAAGTTATTTTTCGTCACTAGAACATGGACAGAGTCGTCCAACCCAGAGACCAACCATGTCCACCACGACTCTTAATACTCCTATTTCTTGGTTCAATATGAGTTCTGCAATATATGCAACTCCATCTACGACTCGGAAACCACTCCTGCCTTCATCTACACCAGCTCCTACTGTAACTAGTACCACTGAAATTGAATTAAGCAATTTGCCAGAAACTGACAGTCTTCGTCCATCCAATTCAGAAGAGGAGTCTAATAACATTTCCGTACAGGAAGGAAGTCATAACAAAAACTCTCCGGAGGTTGAAACTTCTCCAATCCATGTGCCAGAAAATCAAAGTTCTATTAATCTGGAAACTTCGGAATCCGTGTCAGAAGATACATTACGTCCAGTCTCACTTGTACCTGTGGAAACAGTATCGAAAACAGTATCAACTCAACCAAGTATATTAGATACTATAGATGTGTCTCATAAAGTCCAAGAAATTAAGCCTCAACTACCTGAATCTTCTCAAGATGTACATTCAGAAATTCCTCATACTACACAAAATCCTACTTCCACCTCCATATTTGTATCAGAAGACGTTCAAGAAGAGAATAAGTTAACACAAAGTACTCCGGAAGCAATAGAATTGCCTCAACAGTTGTCGACGACTACTGATATCCCATTAGATGTTGCAGTATCACCACATATTCAACAAACTGAATCAAAAATTCCTGAAGTTCAAATTGAAAATATGAATGGAGATTCCAATCCAGAATTGACTTCTCAAGGTATCTTAAACTCAAGTTCAATTCTACAAGAAGTAAATGTTGAATCTCCAGAAGTAAAACCAATTAAAGAAAATGGAGACACGGTTTTGTCTTCGGTTACTGATTCTCTTCCAACTACTATAGTCACAACCCAACCATCAATTCTGATGGTTCTAAACGAAGAAGTCATTTCATCGGAAGGACCTTCATCTGTAGATGTGAAACATGAGTCTGTATCTACTACTAGTATTGAGACTACGACTCCTGATCTAATTTCTGAAACAGATGATACGACTGAGCCTTTGGATCCTTCTGTTGGACATGAACCAATAGTTTTACCAGCACCGATCCCAGAAGGAGTCCCGGGTATTAAAAACTTGACCGAGTCGGCCGAAGATTCTTTAGGATCAACCCAAACGCCAATACCTGCTGACAACGAATTTATTATTTTACCTGGTGACAGTTTGCAAGGAATTACAAGTAATACCATCCAAAATTCAGACTCCGTCGTTATTGAGGCCGAGCATACTTCAAACAATGACGCCTTATCGGAACCACTTACTCATGTTTTGTCTTCCACTCCTCCAGCTGAAAAGACGACTACATCTTCTAAAGACGTTCCATCAACTGATTCTCCAGACATTGACGCCATATTGGACGAACTAACTAATTCCTTTCCTGAGGAATCTCCGAAAACTACCGAAAACCTTGAAAATCCACCAACCACTTCTGATCCTCAGGAAACTATCAGACCTGAACTTACGGAAGTAATCAAAGTTATGGCGAAACCTAGCCAACACATGGAACCTCCGGTCCATGAATTTGGAGAGAATCAAGAGGCTACACGTCCTGACAACATTGCAACAGAAGACGTAAATGCTTCATTATTACTCTCGCAGGAAACTCCGCTGTCTATTGAAGACAATTTCCAAACGAAACCTACAACTCCACTTCCTGTAACTGAAATTTCGGAGGGAAATGATACTGTGGTGATCGAAGAAGATATTAATGATCCTTCTCCAAGTGCTGGCGATAATCACGATAAGATTCCAGTCATCATATTAGATTTGGACACGGGTCTAACAGAGACGCCAGGTACCTTTGACGGCATTGGAAGCTATTCTCAAGTCAATCATCCTACTCCAAGTCCATTACTGCAAGATGATGTGACTACATTAACACCAGAAGTCATCGACACCACCCCTGCCAAAGTAGAATATGAAATAGAGGAAAAGAGTCCAATGACCGGAGAGGAAGACGCTTCTGTGGAGAAGATTGAACTGGAGGATGTCACAACCACAGAAACATCTCCTGAACCTTCACTTTTCAACGATAATGTCAATACAGGACACAATGTCGAACCAATTAATGCAGACGCAGAAGAAATTCTTCCACAAGCCCCACTAGAAGAGAATCAAGAAGTCTCAAACCACCAAGATTCAACACAGAATGACCATACTAAAGAANCTTTAACACCAGAAGTCATCGACACCACCCCTGCCAAAGTAGAATATGAAATAGAGGAAAAGAGTCCAATAACCGGAGAGGAAGACGCTTCTGTGGAGAAGATTGAACTGGAGGATGTCACAACCACAGAAACATCTCCTGAACCTTCACTTTTCAACGATAATGTCAATACAGGACACAATGTCGAACCAATTAATGCAGACGCAGAAGAAATTCTTCCACAAGCCCCACTAGAAGAGAATCAAGAAGTCTCAAACCACCAAGATTCAACACAGAATGACCATACTAAAGAAGAAAATTCATCCACACAGCCTCCAGACATTGTTACCACACAGGAGCCAGTTACTCTCGAATCTGTTACTACCATAACAAATTCAGTGAATCCGGAACCTCTGATAGTGGTTGAAGCAATACCGGAAGCCGCAGTATTTGACGAGAAGGTAGATGATTTCCAAATTCAAACAGATACCCCAACTACCACTCTCAAAACAGTTGAGGATTCCAACAATATTCCTGTCAACACAAGTACTGTCCACGTGGAAAGTCATGAAGTGGATCAAAATCCAATTCCAAATGACCACGAGTTCCAACCGAAGGTAACAACAGCTCAACCTGATATTGAAGGATCTAACTCCGAAGAACATGATGAAACTGTTAGAACAACCTTAGTACCATTAGATACCAAATTTCGACTCGACTTATCCAACTTTGATGAGAATGAACAAACACCCGGTATTGAAACTACAGAACCCGATACCGCTGCTACAGAAAACGGACTCATTTTTGACAATGTCAACTCAGAATTTCATCAACAAACTGTAATTGAATCCGGAAATGTACCAACCCCCACAAACATAGTTCATATTCCAGCAAACGATGAGACTTTTAGCGACATCATCAATGAAAAAGAATATGGTTCATTGTCAGGTGAAATAGAGACAACACCCCTCTCACCACTCCAAAGACACCATCTCCTCGACCACGAAGGTGAATTGACAGAAAAATTCCTAGAAGATATAACAACTGATTATCCAACATCATCAAACCAAGAAATTGGAAACAATGAAATGAACGCTACCAGTATGATACCAGTAGTCAATAACACCGAATCCAGTATTGTAGCAGAGAAAGAAGCTCCCAAGTTTCAGATACCTTCGGAATTGGTTAAAAAGGTTGAACCTATCTCAGATGACCTTGAGACTGGATACTCTCGATCTGATCTCACTCATGATGCAGACAATGAGGTAACGAATGCAGACTCGACCTGGTATTGGCGGACATTTGATCGAATAAGAAGTCTATTCCCAACACCTCCATCAAGGTCCTCACGGAGACCAAGAAGCACAGTTTCAGACTTTGAAATCTATTCAAAGTATTTATCTTTTCCAAGGTTTCTCTTCTGGTGATACCTGGAACCTGGAACATGGACTACCTAAAATTTTAACACATTTCAGACTCTCTTATGCCATCTTATGCTTAAATTTTTCCATGGACCTAACCTTTTCTCTTCATAGATGTCTAGTAGATCTGAATCAAAACCAAGGAGAAAGTATTTCCTTTCTCCTCTTCCGGTTTCCATTAATACTGGAGAAACTCGGGATCATTTTCTATATAATTTGAAAGTACTATACTCTAATTTATTTGTATTTACAAGGTTTTAAAATATTCTATTCAGTGGAATCTGAATAGAAATTGTCCGAACACAGGGTTGAGTCTATTCTAAAAACTCGGTGGTGATGGCATCGACGTCGTGGGAAAATTTATGTACCTTCAAAAAATCTCATTGGCCAATCAAACGAAAGAGAAATCATCTTGAATACGACGAGAAAATTAGATTCTGTGATTCATTAATCATGATTTTTCATTTAATCATGATTTTGATTTTGATGATACGGATTAGTAGTATCTTTAGTAAGGTGCGGAACTCAATTAAAGTTAAGCATTCACTTTTTGCTTTGTCCCAAATGCCAAATTAGTCAATCATGTCTTTAATTAAACGGAAGACGTAAACTTTTGCAGGGGTAAATAAATTATAATAGAAAAGAAAGAACACTAATATTACGATTTTTACTAATCATATATTTAAACTAACCACTCAAAAATCTCTAGGGTTTTACTTAAGGTTGGAGTATCATGGCACGGTGTTGGTAGGGTATAAAAAATAACAATTTTATCCAAAATCTAATATATTCTGAGCAGTCTAAAAAGTGTGGCAAACTTTGACAAATGCTCGTGTGTCACAATGTACCTGTAATTATAGCTTTCGCTGTTCACTCTTTGACTATTCAAAATGACGTGAACTCATTTCTTTTATACCTATTATTGTATCTATAAACTTCATTGTTAGAAATAAATTATAAAAAAATGTTATTAAATAATAATAAAATTTCAATCAATAATTCATCGCAATCTCAAAAGGTCAAGGTCGCAGAAACTGTCAATATTAAAATATACAGTCTGTCAAAGCGCCATCATATCCACAACCTTGTACTCTTCTCATTGTTCAATTGAGGAACGTCAAAAAATTTTCAATTCTTGTATTAATTTGGGATTTGATAATGAGTTAACTATTTAGATGTTCTACCACTTTCATTTGACATGCTAAAGTCAATTAATGACCTTAAGAGCCAGTACATCCACCTTAACATTGAAATTGAAAGTCAATTATGTTAGTTTGGCAAGTGAAGGTCCTTTCCCACAGTTATAATAATATAAAGTGGGTCGTTGAAAATTTAAGTGGATTTCTCATAAGTTCTAATGGGTTAATTATCCCCTTGTAATCACCTATAGATTTTAACGAACTTTTTAGTAATAATATTTTAATACAACTTTCCGTTTCATTTCATTTAATTAAACAGAAAATTCACAACAATACTTTTTTATAGTGTATAGTCCAACTAAAGGAAACAAGTTGGTATAGATATTTCTTTAAAGTTTCCATTTCATTTTCATGAATTTCAACAAAAAAATCTAACATTTCAACCATAGAAATCCTTCCCTTACTATTAAAAATTAAAATCTCCTCCTTTAGTATATCCTTCTAGATTATTAAAGATGTTAAAGATAGGAAAGTGATTTATGTTGACAGATTTTCATCTTCTTATCCAAGTATTTGAATGTAATGATACCATGACAATCAAATCATAGTTACAACATAAGAAGTTGAGAATGAATGAATAAGTACATAATTTAAGGGATTTTCTTCACAAGGTATGAGGAACCAGAACAAAATTTTATAAAATGACTAACTTTCACCTCTCCGCTCCTTCTGTCTCATGTCACTTTTACTTAAATAAATACAAATTTATATTTTTTATTTATCTATTGATTCCACCCAAAATTTTATATATACAAGAGGGAGTTTGGAAAGGACAGATGAAAGAATTTTTTTTATAGAACGGNAATACAAATTTATATTTTTTATTTATCTATTCATTCCACCCAAAATTTTATATATACAAGAGGGAGTTTGGAAAGGACAGATGAAAGAATTTTTTTTATAGAACGGAAAATCTATATAACTTTATATAATTTAGAAAATTGATGGAATAGAGTGATATAAATGTTGTAATTTTCACTTGAAGACTTGAAATCTTCTAGTGGTTGTGCTTTACGCACTTTTTGTGAGAGGTAAAAAAATTGAGAAGATGATTGGTGAGAATAAGGACTTATGAGAGGTGAAAGCTATAATTTATTAATGTAAGGGATGATAATTCTAGTTGCCCGACCCCTACTGCTCCATTGATTTGTTTGCATAGATTGAGAAGAATGGTAAAGGCTTGAGTAAGTGGAAGAATAATTTATTATAATCTCTAAGAAAAAGAGAAGACGCACCCTTACATCTCTATTTCCTACCCCCTTATATAAATGAATCACAACGTGGAAATTTACATCAATTCACAACTACTATTCTTGGTTCTATCATCTCACCACTTAACACTCACTCATCTATCAATAACCCAACACTCTACTCTCTTCACCACATTTACTAATTTTCAAAAAAATTTTTTTAATGGACCAGATGCGTCAGGTGGTCCTATATACACTATTGGTAACAATGGTTGTTGGTACCCTAGGGATGCCACAGCCACAGCCACAGTACTTGGAAGAAGCTGTTCGACAAGCTCAAGCTATGCAATTACTCCCGCCATACGCCGTAGTTGACAAAACAGCACCAGGAATCCAGGTAAATTTATTAGTTCTAATGATACAATTTCAATAGGAACTAAGTAATTTATTGGGTTTTTGTGTTTTTGTGATGGACATAGGTGGCATATTTCAAACTGGGACCTTACGATCGAGTAGATCTTCAAAATGCTTTGGGTGGTGCTGTCCCTCACGATGTCGTGGCTAGTTTAGAATCTCAAGTGGACTCAATTGGAAAGTCCTATTAGACCACCTGGAAGTTTGTACAAGTCTTAGATCATTCCAGAAAAAAATAGAGAGAATGGACCAATCATCTTCTTCTCTTTCTATCAATATCCCTCCAAAGAGTCAAAATGGATATTCGTCTTACGACTCACCCTAATTCCTAATTACCAAAAACCCAATATCAAACATTTATATTATATGTTGGCAGGATTTGATGTAAATTGCTACTTGGGAAATTGATTTCTTCCTAAACCTAAAGCTAAAAGCTAAAACCTAAAAGCTAAAAGCTAAAGCAACGAACAGATTTCATTTTTGGAATTTCATAGNAGCTAAAGCTAAAACCTAAAACCTAAAAGCTAAAAGCTAAAGCAACGAACAGATTTCATTTTTGGAATTTCATAGGATCAAGTGATAATAAACAAAATCATAAACAAATATTACAACAAATTTTTTCTGTCTTAAGAAATGAAAATTTCTTTTAGAAATTAGGTTGAGTATTTTTTTCTGAAATTGTAACAATCAATGAAAACATGGTTTAGGTATAACTTATTAATATTAGTTAAATATTGAAAGTAAAATCCAAGAAATAATAATTGTTATTGTTGTTGGGAATAAATTGTTGTAAATTAAAGATCTATTATGTTAAGAGAAAAGGGAAAGTGAGGCTAAAGATGAGAATACAAGAGGTATGGTCACGAAATATAACATAAGCTCAAAACCATTNTTTTTTCTGAAATTGTAACAATCAATGAAAACATGGTTTAGGTATAACTTATTAATATTAGTTAAATATTGAAAGTAAAATCCAAGAAATAATAATTGTTATTGTTGTTGGGAATAAATTGTTGTAAATTAAAGATCTATTATGTGAAGAGAAAAGGGAAAGTGAGGCTAAAGATGAGAATACAAGAGGTATGGTCACGAAATATAACATAAGCTCAAAACCATTATTACGAACATCAACATCAACAATAACAATAACAATTAAACTTTTCAAAAGTATTCTCACTCATGTCGATATAAGTGGATACAGTTATTATAACAATGAGATCTTAAAAGAAAGTTGCATCATTTCATTTCTAACTCATTAAATACTCACCTACATGTCTATAGAATCGAGTAAACCACAATCACAGTTGACAATATTTCAATTTCCGGTGAATTTTTTTTTTTTTTTTTAAACTCTTTATTTATTAGTCCGTTCCAGTGTCAATCAAAAATAAAATCTCTAGACTGTTCTCCCCACCGTAAGACTAAATAATAAATTATATTATAACTTTAACTTTAAATTTTAAATTTTAAATTTTAAATTTTAAATTCCAAATTCCAAATTTTTTAAATTTTAACCATAAAGATCGTCGACTATCAACCATGAAACTATCTATATACATTAAGCTTAAATTGATTCAATGAGATGTCTTCTAGAATCCAGCCCTTTGGAAGGTTGTTCCAGAATTTGAATGCCTTAAATCTTACAGATCTTCTATAGGTTGAAGAGCAGAATGGGTCAATATGTAGCAGATAATACAATTACTAATTAAACTTGAGATTTTCAACGACAGGAAGTTAAAATCTTCTTCCAAATACCTCTCTGTGAACAGTATGATAAAAAAAAAGTAGTAAATTTCTTCCACTTTCTTCAAAAGTTAGAAAGGTGACTCAAATTTTTGAAAAGCTTCAGCGCGAAAATGAAAAAGTGAATGGTGTGAGGTTTTCCCACAACTCCAATTCTTATTTTTTCTTATAATAAGATACCAGAGATGGTGCTGTAGGTAAACTTCATACTCTTCACTCCCTCCATACTTTTTGATTTCGTGTCGATGATTGATTATCGAAAATTTTAGTCACAGTTACCAATTTTGAAGAACTTAAAGTAAATGATAGTTTTTTTTTATCATTCTGTATAATAAATTCTGAAACTCGTCATGAACCGCCAGGAACATATTTCTGTTAAAAGGTTATCTAAACTCTTAAAAATAAAGAAAAGGCTGAAAAGAAGTCGTCGTTCTGGTTGAATTCTATAAATAATTCACAATAAGAAGCGGTTGATGGATTAGATTTCAGGACCTTACTTCAACAGATTCATTAATCCCTCCACTTGAAGTGAAGAAGGCTTAGCTCCCTATCGATAACACTACTTTATTTACTCAAGATCATCTACCTCCTTGAAATCTGACACTATTGAGAGAGTCCAGAACAAATAATATACCATTTCCAGCTGTGGAAACTTTTTCCATTTTATAAAGATAGCTAGCAACACTTAAAAAAAAAGAAAAAAAAATATTAAAATATTCCTCTTCAAAGGATGGGATTGAGAATAATCCTTACTTAAAACTCTTTCAAATCAAATTAAATAAGATTTTAATCATAAATCATAAGAAATCAAAAGTCATTTGCCTCTCTGGAATTGCTTTTAAATCTCTCCTTAGTCTCTACTTCAAGATAATTTCATATTGAATTAGAAACTATAATTTCCAATATTCCATAATCCAAAATTCAATAATTTTTATTATAATTTTCTACAAAATTTTTCAGAAAAGAAGAAAACCAGATGGAAATAGATATTATATTTGGAATGTTCTTTAGTAGAATAGATATAATCAAAGTGCAATAGAATATCAATTGAAAAATAAATAGTTTGCAAACCCCCCAAAAAAAAAAAAAAAAAAAATTCTGCCAATGTTATATTGAAATATAAAATAAGAAAGCCTAGGGTTATTGAAAGTGAAAGTAGGTAATATAAATGTGTATAAAACGCGAAGAGTCCCTGTGTTCAGAGTAGAGGAAAAATACCCACTGACGGATGAACACCTCCAAGGCATAAACAAATTCTGCTCGTGACAATAGTCACACTTTCTTTTTCAAATTTTAACATCAAATCGGAATACTTTCTCTTCAATCTAACCAAAAATACATTCAATCTTATCGACATCTTCCGATCCGATTCCTTATATTTATTCAAAATTGAAACTATCTCCATACTAAAGAGACTCTCAGACATTTGACGAAAAAAAAAAAAAAAAAATTCTACACTTGTAAACTGATAAATCCTATTTTTAGGTTGGAATCGATCATATTTGCAGATACCTAATCTATAATAAAAAAGTTATAAAAAAAAGTAGAGTCTTACCACTCCTTACGCAAGACCAGATAAATTTTCATTGTTACTCTCTCAGTTAACAATTCTACTAAAATATAAGAAATCATCAATTTCAACTTATTTTATTAAATAATAGAAATACACTAATAATGGAATCAATATACAAAAACTTATCAGATTCATTCCTATTGTTTTCTATCTTTTGAAGAAACTTTCATCACTTTCTTACCTCAAAGGATCCTTCCGCTTGTCAATCTTATCTTAGTCAATTAAGAAAAGAACAACAAATGACAAACAGAAAGAGAGTCAATTCTATATCAAGAAATATTATTCTTTAGAGAAGAAAATAGTGAAAATAGTAGAAAAAGTTAGTTGCCATTTCAAATCTAAAGAAAAGTAGATTAGAACTGTCGTCAAGAATTCCAAAATCTATCATTATTAACCCTGAACGAACCGAACTAGAAAGGTTTATACGATTCTCGACATGTCTCTACTGTTTTCTCTCAAAGTAAGAATCAATTATTAGGGATTATTATTAGTTGACCAAAACCAATGACAAAAGACAAAATCTATGATATATACTTCAAATATTTCTAATTTGGTCAATATAGATATATATGATATCCGAAATAGAGGATTTGAGTAAAAAAAAAAAATTTAATTGTAGTTCTTTGGGGGGAAAGATGTGAATGGGTTTGAGACCTCTTAAATTGACTTAGTTGATGTAAAAGGAAAACTAATAAAGTATCTGCCTATAAGAGAGGACGTAAAGTGGAGGTAAAATTGAATTTAAAGTCCAAACCCCATATTGAAAAGAGCGGAGAAAGTGAGAGAGAGAATTAGAAGAGAAAGTGATTCTTGTTCTCTTGGGTTTGATCTCCGTCGAGACTAAACGCTCCTCATATAATAACTAATTTCCCTACTACTCAATCCAAGCTTTCACTCAACAATAAGGTATACCATGTGAGAGCAATCCTATGAGGCTTTTTCAAAATTCCATTTCAATCCTACCAACACATCTACTTCATCTCAATTCATTCTCTAAATCATATGAATCAATTTCAAAGCCCGTCTACGACTTTCATTTGACTTTTAGAAAAAGAGAGAGGGAAGAGAGTTGATCTAAATTTTGAACTTACCTTGTCGTCTCTCTGTCTCACTCAATTGTCATTGCATAAAATGAGAAGAATAGAGGTAGTAAATTGGGTTGTGGTGATGTAATTAGACAAGAACCGAAGGAAGTCAGTCAGTTCCCTAACTTTCTCTTTACCTGATAGAAAGTGAGTAAAAGAAAAGGCGAGGTTAGTTTTTATAAAAAAGTTATTACTGAGATGGGGAGAGTAGTGGGTTGAATTGGGGAACTTTTCAAAGTAAGGAGGGTAGGGATGAGTTTTTAGTTGGGAGATGTGGATTGGAGATGATATGTAGTTGCCTGATTTTCTGTCGAGACGCTGAGTCCTTTCGTCTCGACCAACCCAAAAGGACCGCTCTACAAACCTACAGACGGACTTTTTACAATTATCACCAATCCCTTACGTTTGAGACGATAGAATAAAATTAAAGGCTCAAACTCTTCTTCTTCTCTTCATCATCAACACATTTTCATTATGCTCCACTCATTTTATCAAGAGATTCCGTTCATCGACAGTTCTGTCCCACTACTATACTACTACTACTACTAGTTCAATCCTAACCATATCCAAGACAAGAGGAATCTCTCTCCACTGTCTCGAGAAAGTTTGGATTAATAACTTTGTGAGGACTGGAGTGAAAAAATAAAATAAATAAAAAATAAAATAAAAAGTCGGCACTGAGTAGTACATCAGGTGTGAGTAAAAGAAGCATTGAGTTTTACTTTCACCTTCTTTAATCATCCAAAAGATCAAAGAGGTAGGAGTATTCCAATGGCCCAAAGTGCTACCCACCGACTCACTTCCCATCTATATTCCTTTCATGTTCAATACAAAAGTTAAACTCAAAGTCTTTTTGAACGACTATGGAAACGAATCATGAAATAATAAACTCGACTTCAACTGTCCTTTGTAATCAAACTTCCTAACTCGAATATCCTCAAAGTTGGAGACTTTAAGAAAGTTCTACTACTGTCTTTAGTATCGTTTAAAATTGGATGAAAAAGGAAAAGTACAACTACTTCAGTCATCATATACTACTAGTCCAAGGCAAGTAGTATTATTTCAATATATACTTTTTAACTTTNTACAACTACTTCAGTCATCATATACTACTAGTCCAAGGCAAGTAGTATTATTTCAATATATACTTTTTAACTTTTTAACAAATTTACATTACTAATTACTAAGAAAGAATTATTAAACTCATTTCATGGTTCTTTGGTTAAGAAGAATGAGAGGGTTGAAGAAGAAAGAGTTAATTGTTGAATTGAATTGAATAGTGGTTTGTGGGACGAGAATGGAANTACAACTACTTCAGTCATCATATACTACTAGTCCAAGGCAAGTAGTATTATTTCAATATATACTTTTTAACTTTGAAACAAATTTACATTACTAATTACTAAGAAAGAATTATTAAACTCATTTCATGGTTCTTTGGTTAAGAAAAATGAGAGGGTTGAAGAAGAAAGAGTTAATTGTTGAATTGAATTGAATAGTGGTTTGTGGGACGAGAATGGAATGGAAGTCCCTGGACATTCTTCCTAATCCCAACTGAATAAAATTAGAAGAAGGGACTTTGAGGCCCTTATGGAGATGGGACGACGTAGAAGTAGTCTGTCAAGAGATGATGAGCTCGAATCGGAAATCCAAACTTACCCTGAACGTCGGAAGAAGAGTTTAGATGAAAATGTTGATCTTTTGGATAAGAAAGAAGAGGAAGGAGAAGAGAATGGAATTGAAGAAATAGAAATAATTCAACAACTACAAGTCCAGACTGGACTCCTTCCATTAGAAAATGAAGTGAGAGAGACTTGGGCAAAGAAAGTGGACTTTCTCCTCTCTGTCATTGGATTTGCTGTTGATTTAGCAAATGTTTGGAGATTCCCATATCTTTGCTACAAGAATGGTGGAGGTAGGTCATTCCATTGACTATGATAATTTATTTTAAGTCTTTCTAAAATCACTCTCATGTCTATGGAAGTTCCATTCTAATGATTTCTCTCTTAATCTCTTCCTTCTTCGTCTAATTCCTTCCATTTAGTTCATTCCCAATTGAAATTCATTCGTCCGAGTAACCCAATTCCTTGCTCTCACTCATTTATCCAATAGGAGGACGAGAGAGTCTTCCCGAAGAAAAGGATCCTTCGGACTTTTATTAAACTCACAATAATCTCTCTCTCTCTCTCTCAAACTTTCCAACTAAGAATCAACAAGTTTTTTATATATCTTCAACAGGCTTCTTATTCGTATCTCATCTCCTATTATTCCTATTTAAAACTAAACTTTAACTTTAGAATTTTAGAAATTAATTTCATCCCTTTCTTTACTATTTTCAACAAAATTTGAAAAAAAAAAAAAAAAAATTTTTTTTTATTCTTTTGTTACTTGAATCAAATTAAGTAATGAGGAGTATAGAAACATAATTGGTTCAATATTTGCTTCTCTATATGTTCAAGTCTTGTCAAATATAAAATATACTTGATTGCTTATTTTTATTTTTTCAAATGTAATTATATATAATTAGGANCATAATTGGTTCAATATTTGCTTCTCTATATGTCCAAGTCTTGTCAAATATAAAATATACTTGATTGCTTATTTTTATTTTTTCAAATGTAATTATATATAATTAGGAGGTAGTTGTCAAGTGACAAGTGGTGAAAGTTATATTTACTTTCACTTGTTCATCCCTCAATTTCTATTCACTTATTTCTTGAATAATTTCCAACTTCATTTTATGTTCAGCTCATTTTTATTCATGTCAAAATGTTGGGATATTCTGACGCAGTATAAAAAAATAAATTCAAACTACTGACTGTTGCTACCATGAGAAGACATTGCCAAAATTCCAAAAAGTCAGCCAAATGAAAGTCAATTTTTCATTTTTTTTTTTTTAGTTATTGCGTTGAAGGCTGAACATTTATTAAAAAAAAAATTTAGATATAAATAGTAATTTCAGATGGTTACATAATAAGAGTGAAAAGTTAGACATTTGTACAGTGCTAATTAAACTTTTTTACCCCTTTTTCACCAAGTTCTCTAAAATAAGGAAAAGGTAGTCAATACACAAAGATAGAGACCAAGAAACATGATGAGGTATAGATACAGCCAACATTTTATTCTAATGAAATTTGAAAAGTATTGTCTCAAAAGCTTCACATATCCCTCAACTTTACACTACTACTACTACACAACTTGAATTATATTATTTCAAATTACAAAGCACTCAACTATTAATTATTAACATCCCCAAATTCTTTTTTGAATAAAGTAAGTCAGGTTTCAAATAAAAGAGTTTGACTAACCTTACAGATGACATTTTAAAACCTTTGAATCATATCTCATATTTTATTTGATTGAAACCGTTTACTTTTATATTTTGCTTTCAGTTTCACAAAATGAAAAAATATATATAAATTATATATGTATATTATATATATAAATATATATCATTTTTTTTTTCTTATAAATGACTCATATGTAACCAACGTCGCCTGACTTCCTTTCAATTTCCTTTACTTTACAGATAGTTATTATTACTAAAGTTATGAAAATAAAATTGGAAAAACTAAGTAGATGAATTTTTTTTTTATGTTCAAAATATACAGGAGCATTTCTGATTCCATATGGAATCATGTTAATAGTTGGAGGTATTCCATTGTTCTATATGGAATTGGCATTGGGTCAATTCAACCGGAAGGGTGCAATCACTTGCTGGGGAAGACTCGTCCCACTCTTTAAAGGTAAGGCTATGATTAATCAGTTGTTTGTAGTGAATATGATGAATGAGTGGATGGTAGATTTAGTATCCGTGCGTAGTGTATTATATTGAAATGAAGTGAAAGTGGAGGGTAGTCTGAGGGCAGAAGAAAGTGAGTGAGTAGTGGTTGAATTGGAGAATAATGGGCCATATAGTTGAGCCAAAAAGACATTCATCTCGACGGAAACAGGAAACGGTTCTCTCTCCCTGGAGTTGATGGGGTTCCTACTCCACTAGCTCCCAACTCTTCATTATATGCACATCACGGCTATTAAACTACTATCAAAAATACGATTCCAATCTAATGGTCTACTAATGTACCGTGAAAAGGGAAATTCTCCTTTCTCTCCTTTCTCTTCTTAATTCTTAGCCATTTGACACAAATTTTACTTTTACCAATCCTCACTCTTCGACTTTTCTCCTCCACTCAAGTGCTTTCATTTCAAATTTCACTCAACTAGACCCAATTCATAACATCTTTCAAAAATAACTTACTCTCAGACCATACCAAATCCTCAACACCCTTCTTTTACATCAAAATATTAACTCCTCCAACCAAATTCAACCATCTACTCAACTAAACTTAGCCTTATCATCATGCATCACAAAAGACTTTCAAATTCTCTCCATTCTACCTTTTTCAAGGGCTCTCTCAATGTAATTAAGAAAACTAGAAAAAAAAAATTTTTTTTTTTTAACTTTTAGAAAGAATTTCTGATAAGACATTCAAAGTCAGACTCAATGGTTTCCGGTGTGTAAATTTCACAACCTTTTAACTTTTAGTTTTCATAGCCTTTTTCAAAGTGAAAATTTTCTTCTTCTTTTTTCTTCTTTCTTTCTTTCTTTCATTGTTTCTCTGAATGAAAGGAAAAAAGAAGGGATTTATAAATCCGTTCAACCTTCCTTATGGACGCCATACTCCAACCTTCATCACTCTAAGCTCTTTTTTAGAAACCCAATTTCTTCTCCACTTCCATCATCCGCTTCCATTTTCATGACAAGACCAACTCACAGAGAAATTCTATTCTTTTGGGAATATTATACCCCCTTAAAAAAAACGATTGAATGTTAGTACTAAAACCCATAATAAGCTCTGTCAGACAACCCTTAGTCTCTAGATTCTACAAGTATTTTTTTTTTATTCTATCAGCAGTCTCATCATTTCTCACATATGCTAACTTCTCCTCAACATTATTACTATTATTACACATCTACTTACTCACTCCCTCTGACACATTACACTACTACTACCCCTTCTCACTAATACATTATGTATTAACTAAAAACACAAAAAACTTCAATCTTATACACCTGCTTATCATTTTGAGTCAATTCGAATAAGAAAGCTTAAGTAAATCATGTCTAGTAATTCATGATGGCAGAGGTTCAAGTCTTATAAACTTACTATAAAGTAGTAAATCTCATCTTCGTTTGAGTCAAACTCAAACTTTCTCTCGTATGTACCCACCTGTGCTCTTCTCTTCTCTTTTTTTTTTTTTTTTTTTTTTTTTTTTTTTANTATGATAAAGAGGGTAGATGAAGGTGTGAATATTTAGTTTTTGAACAAGTAAAGCTTATTAATATTCTGATGGAAGTTAATCTCTATTAGAGGATTAGTGTAGTTAAATATCCATTCCAAAGGATGTCTGTCGGTAGTAAAACTCAGTTCCAATTACTAAGGACTCAAGTAGTAAGGATGAAATTTAATAAAAAGAGTTTCCTTGGGATGGTCTTTTCTCTTTTCATTCGGCCTATAAGGTCCTAAAAACCAATTTATTTGTAATTAAGCCTCCGTCACGTAAGTGTATTGGAAGACATTAATAAGACTAGAAGAGCTAGAGGGCAATTTCATTGTTTACTTTCATCCAGTCTCTCAACTACTTTCCATCTTACGGGATTTATTAACAATTGGGAGAAACCCAGAAGACCCTTCATCCCTCTTATGGATTTTTCATAATCATCTCGACTCAAATTAACATCAACGGATCAAAACATAACATTTTTTTATATATATTTAACATAAATCTAAATCTTGATTTAAATCCGATTTAAATCCAAGAATAAAAATCAATGATTTTTTGAATTTTTATTTTTTAGACGTTAGCACTTCTAAATTTTTGATTCAAAGAAATTTTTTCCTCAAAAACTTGTAATCTCCAAAGTTTAAAAAAAAACATTTTTTTTTCAATGTACTTTCATATTTTTGATTTTTGACAATCGAAATATAAAATTCCAAAAAATTATCGGATTCAAATCCAAAAAATCGTTTTTTTTTAGATTTTAATATAAAAATCCGATTTTTTCAAACTCTGATCTAAACTCTTTAGTGAATATTTTTTTTTTACCAAAATAGATTTTATTTTATTTTTATTTTCTCTTTAGGCATTGGGTATGCAGTAGCTCTGATAGCATTCTACGTAGATTTTTACTACAATGTAATCATTGCATGGGCTTTGCGATTCTTCTTTGCTTCATTTACATCACAATTGCCCTGGACCAATTGCGGCAACCCTTGGAATACAGAACTCTGTCGTGCTGTAAGTTATATATTATTTAGATAACAGTTATTAGGAATTCTAAAATTAATTAAAACTATACTCAACAAATTTTAGATAGGAGCTAGAACAAATTGGTCGAACATTTATACAAACAGTAGTTATGTGGATGTTGAGTATTCCGTTGAAGCTGAAACTTTAGAACCGGTAAAGGACAATTACACTTCACCTGCTTCCGAATATTTCATGTAAGTACAAGTGATAGGACTTTTCAATTAGTTCTCACTCCATCCTACTACCAATTAAATCCTTTAGGATTACTTCCAACTAAGAATTCGTATAATTAGTTTTCCTCAAATATGATGAAAGTGATTGGACTAACCATAAGTCACCGAAATGATATGTGATGAAAATTAAATTTAAAGTCATTGATCCCTTAGTTTGTAATTTCTTAATTGTTTCTTGTAGGCGGGAGATATTAGAACTACAAAACAGCAAAGGGATCCATGATTTGGGTTCAATTAAACCAGACATAGCATTTTGTCTTCTAGCCGTCTATGTGATTTGTTACTTTAGTTTATGGAAAGGGATTTCAACTTCAGGGAAAGTAAGTCCTTGTCGTCGTCCTTTCCACTCTTTATTTCATGATTTTAGGTAAATTTTTTTCCATATTTTAGGTTGTATGGTTCACTGCACTTTTTCCCTACGCAGTTCTTCTAATCTTATTAATTCACGGTGTGACACTCCCTGGAGCATTCAAAGGGATTCGTTACTACCTTTCACCAAATTTCAGTGCGATTACCAAAGCTGAAGTAAGTCATTTTATATTTATTGAGTTCAAACTGGGACTTTTTGTCCAACAAACAACGCTTCCTCAAGTTTTGCATCAACTTTGGTTTTATTGTGATTCAAGTCGAGTGTCTCTTGAGTCATCTAGTCGTCTTCTACACAAATCATTCACTACCATTTCAGTGGCAAAAAGTCCAGAATGAATTTTCATCCTTTTACTCTACGAATCAGTGTATTTGTACGGAAATTGATATTTTGAGGAGTAAACTCGACGAGTCATGGAACTCTAACAGGATTCGGCAAACATGTAAATCTGTCACATTTAGTTGGTAAAAGGAGAGAGTGTGGAGGATATAAGAAGTTCGAATCACTCTTCACGTGCGAACTCTGAGTCGTCTAATGGAATATTCGTGTTCTACATGAGTGTCGCTGGAGAATGACAGATGACCGTTGGAGGTTGAGAAAAAATCCATGATCTTGAGAGTTCTTTGGTTTAAAAAATGACCCGAATTTTGACAAATGAATTCATCATGTCCGGCCTGATTTACTAAATTTCTTCCGTATTCAGTAAAGTGATTGAATGAATTCTTATATGACTTATTTCAGGTATGGGTCGATGCTGCAACTCAAGTTTTCTTCTCTCTGGGACCAGGATTTGGTGTGCTCCTTGCATTCGCATCATACAACAAGTTTCACAACAATGTCTACAAGTATGTATTCTCAGTATCTATGAAACCATTCATTTAACTAGCTCACTTCTGTAATCTCTCTCCTTTAGGGATGCTTTACTGACGAGTTGCATCAACTCTGCAACAAGTTTCATAGCCGGATTTGTTATCTTTGCTGTCCTTGGGTATATGGCTGAAAAAGCCGGCAAACGAATTCAGGTGAGGTTGAAATTTGGAAAAGTTATTAAACTCTTGAAGAATTAGTAGGAAACTTATAAGTTGGTAAATGAAAGTATATAAGCTTCCTATGAAAAGGATGAGAATAGGCTCAATAATTATAAGAACCGCATGCTATGAAAGAAAGTTTGTTCCTTATTTTGGAGAAAGAAGACCTGAGGTTACTTCCTGTTCATAAAAAAAAAATTTCCAGTTTGATTTTACTGTTCCTGAAGTGGCTGAGAGAGAGAGAGAGATTGACACATGTGAGGGAGTATGAGGTAGCCTAGAGGATCCTTGATTCTCAAAGTTACGTTTTGACCATTGATGTCCTTTCATTTGTCTTACCTCTGACAGGATGTAGCGACTGAAGGACCTGGCTTAGTATTTGTAGTTTACCCTGAAGCCATTGCTACGATGCCTGGTTCAACTTTCTGGGCTCTGATCTTCTTCATGATGCTCCTCACTCTAGGACTCGATAGCTCGGTATACTGACTTTTCACCGGAAGTTTTCTTTCTCTTTGTTTCTTAAGTGGTAGATGCATCAGGATGTAATTTAGCGGTGTCTACTTATCATGACCCTTAGTGAACTCTGTCTGAGGTATTACTACTTGTTATGTAGTTTGGTGGATCGGAGGCAATAATTACTGCCCTAAGTGACGAGTTTCCACTAATTGGAGCTCATCGAGAAATCTTTATTCTATGTCTCTTCACCCTCTATTTCATCGTGGGCTTGGCATCCTGTTGTCAAGGAGGATTCTACTTTTTCAATCTTCTCGAGAGATATGCTGCTGGATACTCCATACTTTTTGCAGTATTCTTTGAAGCAATTGCAGTCTCTTGGATTTATGGTAATATATATTACAAGTCTAAGGGTGGTAAATGATGACTTGAACTTTATAATTACATTCAATAGGAATTGACCGCTTCAGCTCTGACATTAGGGAGATGATGGGATTTTATCCTGGTATTTATTGGAGAGTTTGTTGGAAATTTGTTGCCCCAATATTTATCCTCGTAAGTAAATATCTCAACACCATATATTTCAAGTTTTTATAAATTTCTATATACATACAAATGATTTTTATAAAAATATCTTCAATTTCTTACCCATCAGTTTATTATTGTCTATGGACTCATTGGATACGAGCCATTGACATATGAGAGTTACGAATACCCACATTGGGCCAATGTCCTTGGTTGGCTCATATCGTCATCCAGTGTAGCTTGTATTCCTGGAATGGCTATTTACAAATTAGCAACAACCAAAGGAACATTTCGCCAAGTTAGTAGCTCCCTTCTCCTAATCTAATTCTATTGACATCCGAGTAGGTGAACTTGATATTTGATATTTGATATTTTCAGAGACTAAAGTTCCTTACGACACCCTGGAGAGATCAACAGGTGACAATTCTGAACGGGATTCAGTGTGAAGTTAGACAGATCAAAAGCAACATAACAGGAGAAGCAGTGTAAGCTTCAAGCTTTTCATCTCTACTCCAACACTACTACTGTCTTCGACGTTTTCAAATAAACAAAAAAAATATAGGAAAGTTATTGGGTGCTCCGAAACCAAATGGTGTGAATTAAGCGAAAAAGTTGTCGCTAAACTTATAGTTATTACTACGTAATAGTTAGGATCTTTAGCTTCTGACTTAAGGTAATTACATAGGCAGAGCCTTTAGGTCTGGCTGAGAATTTTTAGGTGTTTGAATGCTGTGCATTAGTGCTTAGGGAATTAATTCGGATAACTAATTACTATATTTTATTTATTTTAAAAATATTTTATCAAGAATTTAAGCAACTGAAGTGAATTGATTTATCTTTCGTGTAAAAGCAGCCATTTCACGTCAGGTAAAACATTTCTAATGATTAGTAAGAGTATGCGACGTAATAATTGAGTCTTGTTGCTGATATCCAAAGTTCAACTACAGTTCTCTATATATTATTATTAATGTCACCAGTATCAAAATTTAAATCTGTACAAGATAAACCTAACGTTTCTCATCTCTACTCTGAGGACCAAATATTTACAAAAATCACGGCACTCGGCATCGTCACTACCATTTTAAGGGAAACAAAAACAAAAATGGTTTCATACTTATTTTTACAGATTAAACTATCAATTCATTTCAATTAAGGTTTCATAATTTATCAAATTTTTAGTTTAATATAACATAACATCCATGCTTTTATTCATATTATACTTATTTTTACTCAAGGTCTGTTGATAAATAATCAAATTCTGATTATTTACTAACAATATTCTTGATTTTACTGAGCTGGCGAATGGATTTTAATAAATAAATTTGATTGCTAGGAGTATAAAGGAAAAATTAAGTCATTTGTTTATTAAAAATGAACCGCGGAACCTGACGAGTTTTTACGATTCTTGTCTCTGTCTGTCTGTCAAGCTGTCCATAGGTGCTACTTGTTAAACTTATATTTTACTCGTTAATTACCTAAACTATACTACTTATAGAAAACTGACAATCTATTCCCAGGATTGGTCCTAATAATATATACTTTAATATCCAACTAAGTCCAATATTCAGGAGGTGTTTCATGTAAGGAATATATGCTACTCATAGAGAACTACCTCTGTCAGTATCCACTACCATGACCAATCAACATTTTAAAGGTAACCTATCCAATGAAAAGCAATCTTCAGGTATTAATGTCAATGACCTCTCTGTCCTCGGTTACTACGATGAACACCTCATTTTTATGCAACTTAGGTCCTTCCATTTTAAATAAGCATATAACATCTAAAAGTTATAGCGTTTGCCCTAATTCCATAAACAATAATTTTTGAAATTGTGGGAAGGATNAGTATTCAGGAGGTATTTCATGTAAGGAATATATGCTACTCATAGAGAACTACCTCTGTCAGTATCCACTACCATGACCAATCAACATTTTAAAGGTAACCTATCCAATGAAGAGCAATCTTCAGGTATTAATGTCAATGACCTCTCTGTCCTCGGTTACTACGATGAACACCTCATTTTTATGCAACTTAGGTCCTTCCATTTTAAATAAGCATATAACATCTAAAAGTTATAGCGTTTGCCCTAATTCCATAAACAATAATTTTTGAAATTGTGGGAAGGATTTTGTATAACTTTGATTATGCAGTGTTTGAATAATTTTATTTATTTTTATTTAAATTAAATTTAAAAATAATAATAATTTAATATTATTTTACTTGTTATTTTACTAAAAAAAATTTTATTTTTATTTTTTTTTGATAAAATGTTATGGTAACAAGTCATTTATTTATCGTCTTGGGTTTTCCTATTGATTCCGTTGTTCTCAATTTCTTCTGGTTCCCAATATAATAGTAGTATAAATATTATATTTTATAAAAGTATTCTGATTGTGGATCTTAGCTCCACTATTTTTTTTTAGCTGGAAAGTTTACAAGCCCGTAATAAACTGTAAGTATTTTTCATAGGAATTTATTCAAATTGAAATTAGATGATTTGAGTTTTTAGATCAAACCTTGAGAAATAGAGGAACCTTAACAAAATGGAGGAGGAGCCGGAAGAGTCGGATTGGACGGATGAAGATAGCTCATCATCGAACCTAGAATTTGAATATAATGTGGAATGTACTGACTTCAAACCTTATGTCTTCATTCATGTCGAGCGACCGAAAACTGAAAAATGTAACAAGTACTTTATTCGAAATCCTCCTATTCGAAGACGTCTCAAAACTGCCAAGAAATCTCAGAAACCTACACAAACTGTTAAAGATATCCGACGTGGAAGTACAAAGCGTATTGACGATGAGTACACTGATTGTACTAGTGATGAAGAACAATATGGGAAGAAATATCGTTACACTCGAATTGTCCCTACTATGAAAGCCTTCAATGCTATGATTGAACTTCTAAAATGGGAGAATAATGATCGTATTAAAACAATGAAACTGGCAGGCTATGAGATCAAATTCAAAGGTTGTGCCCAAGGAAGTAAAATTCCTGATGATAATCCCAAGTATACAATCCCTGGACCTTGGGTTCAATGTTATACTCAACATTATGCCTCTTCAAACTATGGACAGAATGAAATTATTCCTAAGGTTCCACCTAAACGTAATCTTCAGGAACTCGTGACGCTGGAACCTAAGCCTTTTAATTACCTAACACCTAAGGCTTTTAATTACCTAACACCTAAGGCTAAGACTGGCCCGCCATCTAGGTTTAAAAATCAATCTTCGGTAAATATACACGGAGTATATACACCTATCCCGAAGGAGTAATCTTTATAAACCTTTAATTATTTCCTTAGTTGATATAAATAATATTTTAATTTGTTGCTTTTTTTTTTTTTTAGAATTCCACGATGTAACTTCTGTCGCTACATTAGCTTTCAGCACTACACTGAACCAGACATGTACTACCAAGAATACTTGAATCGAGTCACCTACGTCGGTTATGGGTACGCTCCACTTAATATTTCTAATGTATTATCTAATTCAAACTAATCTACCTACAGGAGATACAGGGATAACGGAAAGGAAAAAGTCTGTTTCGATGTAAGATAAATTTTAAAGAATTTTTGACAAAAATTTTTTTTAGATTTTTTATTTTGAAAAAAAATTTTTTCAACCCCTTAGAGAGTTGCAAGATCCTTGAATCCATCTCGACTCACTAAGAATAAACTTGTTATCGTAAATGAACATGAGTTTCGAGAATTACTGAATCCAGAAAAATCACGACGTCGTCGGAGTTCCAACCAGAATATTTCAACTGAAATATACCCAGGTATGAACAAATCAGTAAAATATAACTCACATTAAACCTTGAATGAACTTTCAGTTGAAAATTCCAAAGACCTTTTGGCAAATATTGGAACTCGGAACAAATTACCAGTTTTTTCAAAGACAGACTACTCTTTAATCAAGAGCAGATATCTTGACATACGAAGCAAGTCAACCGACCGAAACAACAACTACCCCAATGAAACTTCTCCAATCTGTACATCAAGTAAGACAGATCTCCATGATTTCTCTACACCTGTGTATAAATTAATTCTTATTTAATATTTTCTCAGGACTTCCATTGCTACCTGAATTTGCACGAACTCGTATAATCAAGACATTAGGAAAACCAGTAGAAAGATTTAAATTAGGTATGAATCCCTACCAATTACCAATTATTTATGGAACGCGGATTCCAACAATTGATAAACCAATGATAAAGCTACGACCACTACTACAACCCATAAAACTTCCAATACTTGACCCAGTACGAATTCTACCACATTCATCAAAATTTTGGAATAATCCACTAAAGAAAGAAATTCCAGTTCTAAACCTCCATCCATTGATTAAAGTGAAAGTGGAATCTCGTGTTAACAAGACTTGGATTCCACCGGAAGTCAAAACAAAGATACCAATTCCTCGTAAACCCTTCAAACCTAATTTGTCAAAATCCGCTGAGCCCAAAAAATCTAACTTGTCAAAATCCACGGAGCCCAACAAACCACCCCTTTTACTAAAAACAAAGAAATCAAAGAAATCAAACTCAGGGATAGTCAGAAAAAATAAGTCAATGGATAGTAAAAAATTTCCAGGAACTCGTAAGGTCGAACCTCAAATCCCGGCAATAAAATTCTATTAGCCCATTATCAAAATAAATGAAAACATACTAGTCTATATACTCACTCGAATCATAAAAATAAAAACAAAAAACGTCATTCTGTGAGATTTATTCATGATTGTTAATTTGAACGGGATTGGATTCTGTGTTAGGTTGAAATATGAAAAGATCTGTCGTCGGAACTTGTGAAATTGTGATGGTGAGAGAGGAATTTTTTAAGAAGGAGTTGAATGTAAACCAATATTTATGTGAATTGAACACCTCGGATGACATCAAGTGATAAAAAACAATGTCGAGATCCTGTCCCTGTCTAGTCTGACATTGGCAAGGTCGCGAATCCGGTCTCTCTGATCTCATCTTCATTCTACATCTTTCTTTCAATCTTAAGTTTACATCGCATCCGCTTTCAACTTATGCCAGAGATCAAGAATTCGAATAATTAAAACTAAAACCAAACCA
This sequence comes from Holacanthella duospinosa, assembly GCA_002738285.1. Lineage (NCBI taxonomy): Eukaryota > Metazoa > Arthropoda > Collembola > Poduromorpha > Neanuridae > Holacanthella > Holacanthella duospinosa. The sequence goes on along the minus strand of NIPM01000013.1, from coordinate 1,027,986 downwards.
CTCATGTCATAAATGAAGAATTATTACGATGAAAAGAGGTAATGTAAATAAGAGAGGAGAGGTGGGAAATGGAATAATATTAATCACAATCATTCATAGAATTCAAAATTACATGAATCGTTTCCAATAGAAGATCCATTTGCAAAAAAAAAAAAAAAAAAAAACCAAAAACCACGTGACTCTCTTAAGACTTCTCACATATGGTTGGTAACTTTTGTTTGGGAAGTTCCGGTACCCAACCCAGTTCTAGACTCAATATTGTGGAACAAAACGGTCCTTGACCTCAAAAAATATGATGATGAAGAGAAGATTAAAAAAAAAAAAAAGAGTTAAGAATTGTTGGAGATGGGATAAAGGTAAAATTGAGACAGAGGGTTTTAAGTACACTGTCTGTCCGTCTCGTCCAATGGAATCCAATCCCCCTGGCGTCCCCACAAGACAACAATACAATGGTGAGAGAGTTGAGGGAAGTAACAATATGATTTGGACTTGTAACAGTAAAGATGCAAAATGAATCTTATGGAATGGAATGCAGGACTCAAACCCTTTGTCATGAGAATTGGCAATTGGCAACAGGGAAAGTAGTCAGCATCTTCCTAGTTTTTTTTTTTTTTTTTAAATATTACCTACGAGCCACATTATTGGAGAGAATGAGGAGTTTTATTACTTTGCAATTCCCATTCTCATAAGTAATTACTCAAGGAACCCATTTCAGACTTTAGAATTTTAGAAAGTGACGACGACAACGGTCAGAACGGCTCATAATCTCAACAATAATAATAATAATTATTATTGAGAAGAAGATAAAAATGGAGTCTTTGAGTAGTCCTCGGGAATTGGTAGTAACCCAAAGGTCAACTAGATGTCATATCCCATGTTATCAGTTGAACTTTACCTTCAAAAATTTTCATCAACTTGTCTTTCATTGTTAAAATTTAAACTCTTGTTAAGTAATGTAGTTAAACTGCGGAAATATCCATATTCTGATGTTTGATGTTGTTAACCAACGTTTAATGAATGAATATATCGTGAGTCAATTCTTAAGAGGGATGGTTCTTCTGATAATACCGAGAATAGCCAAATCCTGATAATTGCTAAAGAGTTAAGTTATGAATATTTAGAAATGATGATGAGTGAGCTTATCAGTGGTAACTTTATAAATGGGTTCGAAAGTCCATGATTGATTAATTTAATATAACTCCTACATCAATCTCCTTCTTTGTAAAAAACCAAGTTACACAGAGTGAAAGGTTTTTCTTTCTAAATAAATTTTACGTTTTACACCAACATAGATATTAGACTCCTAGTCAATAAAAAATAATTACATATGTACATCAATACAACCGCGTTCTAGTCAATTAATCTATCAAAATTAGGCCAAAAAATGGTTATTTCAACTCAAACAGGGAGTATCTAATCACTAACTTTAGGGAAACTGAAAGTTGACAACATGTAACTGATTCTGTTCACTAACTCTCAGGCGCCCTATTATATCTTCTAACTCAAGTATGTTGGAATTACGCAAAATGTTTTCCTAATTTATTAGGTCAGATTAACATCGGTAAGTTTGAGAAGTGAGGCGGCGACTGGAGCCAGAGACTGTAAACATTCGTCTATGAAAATGTATGAAATGGGGGGGTGTTCGTCATGATTTGTCAAGTTTTTAACATTTCCTTAAACAAATATGAAAAGAATACCTGTCGATTAGTAATTGGGGATTCTTAAGACCTCAGACCTCCTCTTGTCTCCCTATGATGTAACTTTCTGAGCAAGAATGAGTCTGAGAAGACTAATAAGAGACGGATACTCTCTCATATTCTAACTTACTTAGATAAATATTCAGGTGAGTTTGGTTCTCAACACTTGTTGAATCAAGGTCTCATACATTCCGTCCCTGTAACAGAGAAAACGATTAATGAACTTCATGTCCTGAGGTAAGGATAAACTTTTGATGAGTTTTTTTACTCATGGTCGTAAAGTAATGAGAATGAATTCAATTCTATTGAAACCGTTTGGATGGATGAAAAGTGTCCGGGATGGATCCTATTGGTCTAATTTTATAAACTTTCTTTACCATTAAATTATCAATCTCACTCCTTGAACCTTATTTTTATTATCATTAGACTATACTTTAGAGTATTATGAGCTAATAAGGGAATGGCGATAGGAGGTTCACAAGTCACAGAGTGTGTGGTTGCTGGAATGAGTCATGTGAAGACGGATGTCATACCTATAATAAGACATCGTGTCATCAGACAACTGCTTTACAATTAATTGTTTATTAGATTTTATTATGTCACTCTTGGACTTGTCCAATTCTATTCTCGATGAATAGTTAAGAGTCTTAGTTAAGAGTCTTACATGAATAGTAGAGGGAGGGTAAGAATTGCAGAGTTCGATGAACACGACCTTACTACCTTAACCTTATCATCATAAAGTGCCTCTTTTTACAATCGGACTTTGGACTTGAGAGAATTGCAGTGGTTAATAACTTGTGGCTGGATATCCACTTCAGTTTTTATTTTTTATTTTTATTCTTTACTCTGGACGTTAGGAATAGGAGGGAAGTTGGTAATTTTTGCAAATTATTATTTGGCATGCATTGAAAAGGGTAATAAAAATTGGAAATTGCAAAGGCGTGAGAAGAGGGTTTGAGAGAGGATTCCATCGCGGAAAGGCTCTTTCTTTAAAGTTTTTATGTCCATTTGGGACTTAATAATCCTAAAGATTCAATAAACTTTAGCAAACTTATTCCACTTGAGATTTGATGGAGACAGTGAGAAAGAAATAAAAATTTTGAAAAAGAAATAAAAATTTTAAAATGTGTTATATAAATGTGTATTGGTTCTGAGAATGTCTATCCTACCCTCTGGACATGTCCAAGGTTCAACCCTTCGTCATGTTCTGTGATTACGGGATTTCATGGAATCAATTCCCAACCCAAGTCATCCCAATAATCTCTCTCTCTCTCTCTACCTTGACATGGACTTGTGGAATTTCGTACAGATGTGCAAAATCTTTAACGTACGACATCCATGCTTACGAGTACGATGTACGACATCAGAATTTCTTAAAGAAATTCTGATGTCGTACATCGTACTCGTAAGCATGGATGAGGATACAAGACGGATCGNATCGTACTCGTAAGCATGGATGAGGATACAAGACGGATCGACCACCACCACCACCACCGGTCTCATCTAGGTTGAGCTTGACGACTAACAGGAAATTCGAGGGTTGCCAAAAANTAACGTACGACATCCATGCTTACGAGTACGATGTACGACATCAGAATTTCTTAAAGAAATTCTGATGTCGTACACCGTACTCGTAAGCATGGATGAGGATACAAGACGGATCGACCACCACCACCACCACCACCGGTCTCATCTAGGTTGAGCTTGACGACTAACAGGAAATTCGAGGGTTGCCAAAAANGACCACCACCACCACCACCGGTCTCATCTAGGTTGAGCTTGACGACTAACAGGAAATTCGAGGGTTGCCAAAAAATGAGAATAAAAATAAAAAAAAATTCTTTGGACCAGATCCTGGGTTTTTGCAATATTTATTTCACTTGAAGAGATGCATTCATTGCGGATATAACCCAAATATCTCGGCCTAGAACTTTTTTTTTACCTTTATATTTCCCCTCATCATCATCCTTCTCCTCATCTCATCATTGTTGAGCATTGTTGTATTTACTTTGAAGAACCGGCCTCAAGTCAGGATTAAAAGTGGGATGAAGCATAAGGAAAAGAGTGTTTATAATTTCTTAGCCGTGGAAGAATTGGTTGGAAAGAGTAATTGGAGAAATGCTTGAGGATGTAGTCAGGTAAGGTAAGGAAGGAATTCATTCATACCTCCATTCATTCACTATTGTTCTCACTACTACAACAATTACGAGACTCTGCCTCAAAACCCACTCATCGCAACCCTTCTCACATTCCAATTATTATCATTTACTCACCTGTCCACTCAGTTTCCAACCTACTTTGTACTCACTAACTTTGTCAAGACTTTCTACCACACCAGTTACAATCTCGACTCTCTTCTGGAGACTACCACTCTCCCCACTCCTCTCACTACTTACCCTCTCCAAATACATCTCAACATTAGAGGACTTTACTTTAATCTCTTATCCACAACTCGAGCTAGTCACTCAGTGCTTTCTCAACCACCCAACAATTCGCAACAGCTATCCAATCATTATTCACACAACCAATAGTAATTACAATTTTTATCCACTCAGATTTATCTACTATGAGTCCACGACGACGATGAGGTTCAATCACCAACAAAAATCACACCTGTCCACATCTCTTTCTTTCTCTCTCTCTCTCACCCTCAGTCCTGTCCCTGTCTTGACAGTAGTGAAGTGAGTTACCCTTCTTATTACTCATTCCCATAATTACTTTTCCAATATTTCAACCTTAAACAACTTACTTTTTTTTCTTTTTTTTTTTGTGAACTTTTGAAGACAAAGGATTCTGTAGCTGGTTCTTTCAACCGGAAGAAGGGTTAATCCTAAGGAAAACCCGGGTGAGCGGTATGTAGTGATTTCCCTTTGTTCTCTTATTACGAAGCAGAGGTTGACCCATTAGTTGGTGAGTACTTGGAAAAGCGGAAGTCTCTCATAAGTTATAACTCTTAAGGTACTCTCTGTCTTCTTTCTTAAATTCTAATCCCAAGTTACATAGTCTTGGAGACTAATCTCCATTTGTATGCTCCAACGTTGTAGTTATTCGAATACTCAAACTAACTTTTTGGTTTACTTTTATCATCATTTCTCCAAGAGATGATAACGCATAGGGAAGCTCAGAAGAGCTCAATGAATGGGAAACTAATGAATTAATGGATTAGAAACACTTTCTTCTATACCAACAAATCATCAAATCACTTGGGAAACTTGTCTTTCAGGAATTAAACATAGGACCCTAATTTTAATAACTTATTCTATACTTTTCTATCAAGTTTATAATTTGAGGTTTAAATCTGTTCGTTGGGGCTAGCGAAATTTTTATTTTCTGTGAGACATTTTTTTTTGAGACGACGTGATGAGTCGAGCGTCAGGTTAGGTTAACTTTAAGTTTTTTAAATTAATAATTTTTATTGAAAAATTAATCAACATGAAACTCATGCTATGGTTCTTTGACCTTTTTAACCTAACTTGAACACAATTTCTTGGTGATTTCTTACTGAAGTTTGAAGAAAATGCTTCTGAAATTCTCATCCCTGAATGATAGTTTGGTTTTGAGAATGGTAGTTAGTGAAAGTGTCGGTGGAGTGAAGTAACACGTGGTTCTGCAAACTGATGGGGACAACTCATGTCTCGTGTATCCTACATTAGAGTGAAAACTCATCCCTTAGCGTCACTCTGTCAACTCCTTCAAGGATTATGGATTCTGTAACTTTTCGAAGGTCTACTCAATTTGTAGTTGTGATTAAAATTTATACTCCAAACTTAACCTAGTCATTTGATTTTGAAGAAAATCATTTTGATTTTCTACTTAAAATCTAATTGAAGGGGAGAGTGAAAGTCATTGAGACTCAAAATTTCAAAATGAAGAAGAGAACATGGAATTTGGATCAGACAATTTCTCGAAAGGACTTCAATCCCAAATATATGAAACACAAAATACGAGCAATTTTCCCACGAGACCTTGAAATTTTAACTAACCATGGGTCGGTGGGACTTTTGCCCGTATTCCAATGTTTCTTTTACATCAATCAAAACTTTCGTATCATCCACTAGAGAAGAGAGTTTAGACAATGAAGACTCAAGTTAAACTACAAAAGCTTTAAGAAGAGCTTTTAAATTCTGTGTTTTTTATTTTTATTTTTATTTTTATTTTTATTTTTATTTTTATTTTTAAAGTTATAAAGAGTTTTATGACTCTTAGTTTAGATTTCCTAACACTTGTCATGGCGATAATATCAATAGGTTACAGTTGTTGATGAAAATATGAAGAAAGCAACGAACCAGAAAGAAATCGAAAGAAACAACGAGTTTTTTTTTTTCAACTGAATTAACTTTTACGTTTAGCTGACTAATTATAAGTTCTGAACGCTATCACCAACCGATTATTTTGTTTTATTCGGTAAGTAGGCTCGTCTTTTTATAATAAAGTAAACCTCGGATACGTTGACATAAGTTACCACGACCCGAAATATCCCCCCCCCCCCCCCCCCCCCCCCCCCCCCCCCCCCCCCCCCCCCAAAAANGCCAATATTTTCAGTTTTGTTTTCGTCTCCATAGGGAATTAGTCGATTCTCGAATAATGCGTTGAAATTATCAGGTCATTAGCAGTTGTACTTATCCGAGGTTTACTCTTGTTCGCTTCGACAAAAATAATCTAAAAAATTTTTTTTAAACATTTTTCAATCAGTTAACTTATCAAAAATTAAATATTTTAGATCTCGTCATGAAAAAGATTAAATCCGGGGAAGAGCCACAAAAGAAACCACCCGATAAAAAATATGATTTTCCTGAAAATCCAAATGCTGAAATTATTGAATTGGTTAAGGAAGATAAGCCTGAGGAAATGTTGGAAATTGATATAGCGGAATTATTCGAAATGAAAACTATTAAGAAAAATATTGAGCTTCAGGTCATGGGAAAAACCTTTCAGAAAATTCAGGAAGCCAAAGACATGTGTGCTAAGATATTAGAAAAAACCTTACGTCGATTCTCCACTTCCATGAAGATCAATTGGGAGGATCCAAATTTATCATATTATGAAGAGGCCTACGATGACTTTGAAGCCTGGTTATTTGGAATATGCACATCGTGTTACTACAAGGGACTTTTCAGAACCCATATGATCCTTACTAAAGCACTGAATTCCACAAACTCTGTCTACAACGACATCCGCACCATGGAAAACAAAGCTGAAATGGAGTCATACAAATTTAATCAGTACTGTTGGGAATTAATTCAGAAGGAAGCCTTGGCTAGATGCTTATACATCGTTACTAAACTCCTTTACTATGTCGTTTGGAAGAAGCAAGAATTCCTGGCTGAACAAAATACCCGTCTTCATTACTACACGGCTCATTTCCCTCAGCATGAACTCATCGATTGGCAGTCTGAGGATATGATTCCAATTGATGTCGCACTAAAAGCTGTGGTTATCAAAGCTGTCAAGACCTGGTATAGAGTCCAGGGAATCAGAATATTTCTCAAAGGAGAAAGTCCTGCAGATGATCGTCCAATTCCAGGTAATCCGGCGAATCAAACTCCAGGGTCGTTGTGTCCCGTAAATTGTCCCAATTCAAACTGGTTCAAACAAATTCACTGAAAGCAAATTGAGCGACGTGAACAATTAAGACTATAATTTACCACATCTTTTTATATAAAATTTTATATAAATTGTATATAAAATTCTATATAAATTGTATATAAAATATAGTGTATGTAAATATTGAAGAGAAAAAAAAATCTGTAATCGGTCAATTTGTATTCAAGGGATTAGAACTATGGAGGGTTTATTTTGATAACTGATTTAGTCTTAAGTTGTAAACATTTTGTTTTACTAAGGGAGAACAATGGAGGATGTGGCACAGATCCCTTTCCGTTGGCAAGAAACGTCTTGCTCATCAGATAGCTACAGTGATTTCGAAGTGCTTCCATCAACACTTTGTCGTCCTCCAGCTCGAAAACCTATGAAGGAAAACCTACCACTAATCAGGAGTAACACAGCATACGTTGATGCTAGAACAATCATCACTAGGAAACCCCGTCGATATAAGGAACCAATTCCAAAACCAAATTGTGATAATAAGCGACCAGGTCGAACTCAACGCAGGTAAGTCAATCAATACGAATTTTGAATCAGAAGTGACTAGAGATTCAGAGAAGAAACGTAAAATAAATACTAACATATACTTTCTAGAGAGAACTGGCTTCATATGGAAAATATTCAGGAATCATCTAATAACTGCGGTGAGAACTTGATGCAATTTGAAGATGGCGGATGCAGATTAGTGAATACGATAGAAGGAATTGAATATGAGCAACTATTTCCAAGAATGGACATGCGGTCTAAGAAAATGATTCTTAATGACAACGACTGGCATGAGGAATTAATGTCAAGACGAGGCGGATGGTCTGATCAAGAAGCTTCTAGCACGAACCTATTCTTCGATCTACCATATCCAAAAGTGGATTTTGGCTTTGAGTTAAAGATACCGACGGAAGAGGTTTGTTGCCATCCTGAAATCTCACGTGCGCAAGATGAGTTTCAAAAAGAGATTCAAAAACAAGACGTATATGTCCAACCAATCACAATTGAAGTCAGGAATTCTGAACCCGTTCTTGGAGAAATCCAACATAATAGTCAAGGAAATTCCAAAGAAGGTCGGCAACATGTTCAGTCAATGACAACAGAAGTGCAGAGTTATGATACATCAATTGCCCGAGAAGTTCCACAGCATAAGCAAGGGATTTCTAATGAAGTTCCACGGTATGGTCAATCAATTCCAAGTGTAAACTCTCGATTTGAGCATAATATTCAGCAGCCAGATCGTCAACCTGATATATTTGTTGCAAGACCAAGCTGTCGATTTAAGAAAAACAGCACCAAACAATACTGCAGAACTGATGAACTAAGACCAAAATACGAATGTCCTGTTGAGAAAAATATTCGAATTAGAAATTCAAAACTTGAGCCGTTTGGAATGAACGACTATCAATATGAGCGAAATATTCTGAAAGAGGTACAGGATTGGGAACATGAGCTACCAATCTTGAACGAAGGTGGACGTCCTGACTTACCAATCACAAACGCAGTACACCAGAATCATCAGCAAACCTGGAAAGATGCTCGACAGCATGACCAATCTATGCCAAGAGGAGTCCAGCGAATCTCTGAAAATCGACGACATAACCAACAAATGCAAAGTGAAGTACCAGAGCAAAGTCAGACAATCTCAAAAGAGGATCAACGACATGACCAAGCACTCTGTAGGGTAGTTCGACAACAAGATCAGATAATCAAAAAAACAGATCAACGGTATGATCAACGGTATGATCAACATTATGATCAACAGTATGATCAACATTATGATCAACAGTATGATCAACTAATCACAAAAAGATTCCAGCAGTATGATCAACAAGCCCCAAGAGATGATTTATCGAATGAGGAAAGGATTTACAATGAGGATAGCCAAATTGATCAATCTCAAATAAAAACCTGTCGACTTGAGGAAGGGATCCCAAGACAAGTACACCAGACTGAGCAAGAAGTACGAGTTCCAAGAGAAAAATATTTGAGAGACGAGAAGATTCGGAAACGAGAACATCAAATTGATCCACCGGTCCCAAGGCCAGACCCAAGACAAGAATCTAAAGTTAACCGAAAAGTTCAAAGAAAAGACAGAGGATATGATCAACTATGTGTCAACGAATATGATCAACTATGTGTCAACGAATATGATCAACTATATGTCAACGAATATGATCAACCAATGCGAAAACAAGAATGTAGGTATGATCGGCCAATCCGAGAGCAGGACTATGACTATGATGAAGCAATCTTAAAACAAGACTTTCGACTTCAGCAAAAAATTCCCAGGGAAGACAGTCCATATCATCAGCAATTCAGAAGTCCAGATCGTCGATATGATTATCCAATCCATGAACAATCCTGCCGCCTTGAGGAAAACATCCGGGCACAACACCTCCGACATGGCGATAATTCATTCCCAATAAATCGACGATCTAAACGTGCTCAACAAATGTCAAGGGAAGATTCTTGTGAAGAACCAATACCCATAAGACCATGTTCTCGACGAAGGGATCAAACTAAATTAACAGAAAAGGCGGACTTGACGACCCGATTCAAGTTGCCTGCCTTTCTAGATAAACCAATTCGAAAGCAGGACTGGCGGATCCTAACACCTGACAGTCTGAGTTGCTTCTCAACGCAGTCAACCCAAAAACAGGAATGGAAGCCGTTGAGCCCTGACAATATGACTGACACCTCAAACAATAACACGTGCACCGCATCGCCTATTGTTTCAGATTTTCCTCCAAGTAGGACCAACAGCCTGTGTCTACGATCATCGAGTTCCTCTACATCGGTGCGAACAAGCTCCCTAACCGAAAACTCATTTTCAACCCAACTCTCACAAACTTCCTTTAGTAAATCTTCCCTACATTCACGCTCCTCTTCTATTCCCTCACGATTCACATTGGCACGCCTCCCAACGCCACCGGATTTCAGAGCTTTGCCATACTCATTCGTGTTCGATCCTCCAATTCTACCTCCTCCAACCCAGTTTCGGATGGAAGATATGTCGTCTCCGGAAAGTTTCGCCAATTCTCCCCTAGAAGATGAGGAGGAGCTTGATACAACATGTAACCAATACAAAAAGGAGCAGAATCTTATGAATAACAATTGCGAAGAGTACCTTCCTAAACCATATCCATTTCGCCGGAATGAATCTCTGCCAATCAACGTTTGTCCAAAAATTAGACATCGACCAAGGATGGATATCAACAAACTCCGAAATTCTGTTGATATCTACCCGTCGCCCAATGATAAAGGCAATGCTAATTTGCCTAAGCAGCGACTACGTCGTATCTTGACGCGACTGGAAGCAGCAGCTCAGGCGCAAAGAGTAGAGGAAGGAAATACTTTCCAAAGGACGCGAATCTCCAACCACATCGTGGAACCCAAATACCCCGCAGGTGGGAATGCAATCCGAATGGCTCTTCAGTCACCAATGCCGAGAGAACTCACCGAACTACGCCAAGTCGCCTCGACCACACGTTTCCAGTTTTTTTACGATCCAACTCAAACAGATAGTATCAACAGCATTCGTTATCCTGTCCCACCACCGGCGCCGGCTCCATCAGGAAGAAGTATCATCGCTTCTACAAAGGTCAACAAAAAAGGTGGACAAATTATTCCCTCAACGAAACGAAAGATCCCTGCCCAAATACCTCAAGGAGAACCAATGTGGGGTCGACCTGTTCATATTGCACCCGCTAAGAGACCAATCGTTCCAACTCGTCTTATGAAGTCCCTTCCAACCGGTCCTCCTCACACAAATTTAGTCAAAAAGAAACAGTTACCGGAACATCTTCTTTTTGGAAACTTTAAAATTCGACACCGTGAAGAAAAACCGACCAACGTAGCGACGAAGCCATTGCGACTAACCAAAAAACAACTACTTCCTCTACTTCCACGTAAATAATAACTTCCAATATTTTGAAACAAAATTTTAAAAGTTCTCAAAACCTAAATGGTACTTGCTAAGAGTTGGTAAGTAAACAAATGTAAATTTCATCGTAATAAATAATTTAACCCAATCTAAGTACACAAAATGTTTAATTATTATTCGGAAAACATATCCAACCCATCGCCTTCGGCTGGTTTTGGTGGTGTGAGTGACGATTTTTGCCGAATCTGAAAATTAAAATAACACAAGAATGATATGGTTGGTCTGAATCACATTCTTGCGCATATAACATTTAATTTAACATGTATAAATGTGGACGCACAAAATTATATATGGGGACTAAAGGTTTGAGTGAAACCGCTGATAAACTTTGAAGAATTACTTTGAATACTATACTCTCGTAAGTCTCTTGATAGACATCCATATCTCCCGTCGATGTGAGAATTTTATTAGCAAGTCCGGTAAGGTTAGTTACGTCAGAGCCTGACTTGGCTTTCTCAGCCTCTTTTTCTGTGTCAATACTGACACTACTCTCACCTTGCAGCTTCGCAAGTTTCTTCTGCTTCAACCGCTCTGACGCAGAGAGCTGTTTCCCCCCACCTATTAAGAAATGGAACCTCAAAACTATTGTCACTTTCTCAACACAAATATTTTACCAAGCCTTTTGATAGCCTGCAAAATGTTCTCTCCCGGACGCATAAATCCAAGACACTCCTGATAGAGTTTGACTGTGTCCGCTTGTTCCTCGACCTCAGAGTCGCTTGAATCCACCTTAACTGTCATCATCCTAGGCACGGTTCCCTTACTCTAAACAAAAGAGATAATTTTTTTACCATTGACGATTTTCATAATAATATAGAATAGGTATTTATTTATCAAAATTATACTAAAATGGGTGTCTTATTCATCATCCGAGAGTTAAAATATACAATAATTATTTGGTCTTTATAAATATCAAAAGTGTCGAAATTGGCGAGGAATTTCAATGAAACCTATACGAGGTTCAGTTGATTTACCATCTCACTACTTTTCACCTACTCGTGACTCATGTGTGTTGGCTTACCCGACCCAGTTTTTGGGAGGTTAAAACGCTAGATACAGATTTTGTTACGATATACTGTACAATAGTGGTAATTTATCAAGATAATTAATTATTGTCAAAGTCCGAAACTTTTACCGTGATCTTAGATGTGATTTTCTTGATCTGCAATGAATCAAAATATATTTAACTCTATGTCCCGAAATACAAAGAATTAAGGCGTCTTTGAATTTACTGAAGTCGTCATAGAATCAATGGAGTCAAGCCAGCTATCCCTGACTTCAGTACCATCCTTTTTATTCCAAATATACATTCCTTGGCCATCGAAGTAGCCTTCTTCCATTTCGTCCTTCATATTAAACGGTGTAATCTTCACTTCCCCGTCATCTTCAATATCCTCTGACTGTTCTTCTTGTCCTGAAACGACACCATATTGCCAAAACGGAATGATATACTAAGGCATACATAATGGACGCATATGTCACAATATACCATGATTCACAATCACAAGTCACATTGTCAAAAATAGAATTTGTTCCTGAACCTACAAATGCTAAAGCGGATGCAGAAACTGCTTTCTAGAGCAGATTTAACCTATATTATTAAGAAATCAAATTACCAAAGTAAAAAGACAGCTAACCTTCAATATCATCATCTTGTAACACATCATGTTTTTTCTTGTTGTAGTCTTCAGAATCTATTCCATCATCTGAATCCGAATCCACAGTGTGCTTCTTGGAACCTTTCATAGACTTATTCATCTCGTCTTCAATCCCTGCACTGTAGTCATCTTGAAGATCGTCTCTCTTTCTTTTCATTGATCTTGACATTTTTTTAATCGAGACTGCTAGAACAGGAATAGAAATACGTTGGTCAAAACTCAAATAAACATTTTGTAAGAGTTAAAGTAAAGCACTGTCCGCTGATTGTATCAGTCCATTACTTCCTAACAAAACAACCTAACAGAAAATTCTAACACTAGTGTAATAATAAGCTGGTAACCTTACATAGGGCTGGCTGATAACATTAGGCTGATAGAATCAGCGGACGGTGCTTTACTCCTAACCGAAACCGTAGTTTGGATTAAATTAAATTAAATTACCCTAATAAGCACCTCGTTGTCGTGCAGGCACTCCACTTATTAGTTATTAAATACTGTTGATAAATCTTATAAACTCCAATAATGCCGATGCGAATGCGATGNAGCACCTCGTTGTCGTACACGCACTCCACTTATTAGTTATTAAATACTGTTGATAAATCTTATAAACTCCAATAATGCCGATGCGAATGCGATGTCGATGTCACTGTTTAAAAACAATGATTATCTTCTCCAACAAAACTGACGTTCACCCTCTCACCACTACCAGCACCCAAAGCCTGATTTCTTTTGTAGCTTTAGTATCATTCCTAATGGCTAGAGTTACCACCGGCATCTGAGTTGCCTCTGGTTCTAATTCCAAGTTCCCTTCCAATTTTTTGTGTCACACGCCGTCATACGCCTCTAAGCTCCTTCCACTTTTGGGAGTAGCTAGATTCAAATCTTTGTTGCGAAAAGATTTGAATAAATTTTTAAATATCGAACCCAATTAATTGGCTATCAGGTTTGGAGTTTGAATTCCCTTTGAGACATTATTAAAATGACCTGATTTGAATGACAGAATTTGAATCATATTTTTTTCACATATTTTGTGATTACGAATTTACCATGATTAAACAGTTCGAGTGGGAGAGATATATCTAGTCACTTAAATATAGATGTTTAATTCAATCAGAGATAAGGAATTAAAATAGTTTGAATTTTAAACCGTAAAATTTGTGCCATACAGTCGGAGCCGATGACTTGGAGTTGAACAGATAAAAGATCGGCTCCGATTGTTTTTATTTATGCCATACCAGAAAATGCGTCATAAAAATTAGTCGTTCAAGTGCCAGCTGCCGCCTTTTTGTCAGCTCTACTTTTTCTTTCAATTGGCTATACCGGACAAAGTGAAACGATGATAGTGGAGTAGATGAATTGTCGGCTCTTTGGTATGGCATAGTGGATCATCTCACTTTTATCGCTCGACACTTTGGAGCCGATAACCTTACATAGGGCTGGCTGATAACATTAGGCTGATAGAATCAGCGGACGGTGCTTTACTCCTGACCGAAACCGTAGTTTGGATTAAATTAAATTAAATTACCCTAATAAGCACCTCGTTGTCGTGCACGCACTCCACTTATTAGTTATTAAGTACTGTTGATAAATCTTATAAACTCCAATAAATCTTTAGTATGGCCCTAACCAAAAGATGATCGACTCCACTTTTTCGTTTCACTTTTATCACTCGACACATTGGANTGGATTTCTTTAGTATGGCCCTAACCAAAAGATGATCGACTCCACTTTTTCGTTTCACTTTTATCACTCGACACATTGGAGCCGACTTATTTTTTGGTATAGCATAGGAGCGATCAAACAAAAGAATGGCGCTCGCCATCGGCTCTGTGAGTGTGGTCTTGGGTTAAGTTCCAAACTTGATGAGTTTAGGATATAATTAGTGTATAGCTTGATCCTACATAGGAGACTCGCCTTACTTAAACTTGAGAATATTATCTTACTAACTATACATTATTGGCTTAGGTGATGATTCTCTCTGTATGAATCATATTTCATTAGNACTTAAACTTGAGAATATTATCTTACTAACTATACATTATTGGCTTAGGTGATGATTCTCTCTGTATGAATCATATTTCATTAGGATTTAACTTACCAACAAAAAACCATAGTTCTATATTNGGTTAAGTTCCAAACTTGATGAGTTTAGGATATAATTAGTGTATAGCTTGATCCTACATAGGAGACTCGCCTTATTTAAACTTGAGAATATTATCTTACTAACTATACATTATTGGCTTATGTGATGATTCTCTCTGTATGAATCATATTTCATTAGGATTTAACTTACCAACAAAAAACCATAGTTCTATATTNTGTGATGATTCTCTCTGTATGAATCATATTTCATTAGGATTTAACTTACCAACAAAAAACCATAGTTCTATATTTCTACTGGGTGTATATTGATTATGGGTGGTAAAATGAGAGATAGGAGAACACTTTACTACTACCTTTGTTTTTTCCTAAAGTTGACGTAACATGTGAAGTTTAAATCTGCATAATGGCGCTTGAATTGATCACATGGAGCAACCAGCGTCAATACCTTGTTAGTAAAGATGAGTTTCAATAAATAATCATTATTGTTTACGTAAAAATCATTAAATTTAATAAAAATTATTAAAGTTATTAACGAATTTTATTTTGTTTTTAAATTTATTTAATGCAATAAATGCTTTGTAGGAATGTACTCGTTGGTAAAAAAATTCTTCTAATCCATTAATATTATATTCGAAGGGAAACAGACATTGACTTTGACCGCAACCGTGAAATATTTCCCAGATGTTTCACAAATTAGTAGTACTGTTGAGCAAATATTAGAAAGTCGACAACTTCCGTCTTTTATGATTGGCTGTCGTAGACATAAGTTGGAAACCTCTCCCCCAACTCTTGTCCTGTTTAAACTTCTAGAAAATCTCGAACAAATACACTACTACAAGTATATTTTGTTAATTTCAAAGTCAAATTTAAAAAAAATCCAACGGTGGCTTTTCGTGTAGAAGTAGAATACAGAGTTGAAGAGTCAAATGAATCTAGATCAAGATTTACATTGTTCATAATATGATTAATTGCACATCAAGTTTCTGTTCTTGCACATAAATTTCTAGATCATGGCCCGGATCTCTATAAGACTAAATTAGCTTACGACATCATTATCTCATCCACGTTCAATTCTGAATAGTAACTCCACTTTTTGGGGTGAGACACCTGTATGACTTTGTTTAGTTATAAAACGAAAAAAAAAAANTCTGAATAGTAACTCCACTTTTTGGGGTGAGACACCTGTATGACTTTGTTTAGTTATAAAACGAAAAAAAAAAAGAAAAAAAAAAAAGTTATTTACTATTGTTAGACTCCCGTCATGTCATACTTGAGCAGTATATNGAAAAAAAAAAAGAAAAAAAAAAAAGTTATTTACTATTGTTAGACTCCCGTCATGTCATACTTGAGCAGTATATGACATGCGAACTTGGGATTGATGTAGTAAGCACTAGAATTGGGAACAACGTAGTTTTCTACAATTGAATGATTGATTGGTTTGAATTTTGCATCATCTCATGATGGAACTCAACATTTTGCAGATCCACAACAATTTATGACTGTCCTTTGCCGAGACGTGTCAGGAATTAATAGCTTACTCTCGAGATTTAACACATTAAGCTGAATGTTTTTAAACCTTAGTTTTCTGACTCTTTGTGCCATGACTGTGCTCGATTCGAAGATACAGACGACATGGAAGAAAACGATTTGAAAAAGGAACTCTTTAGAAACAATAGTTCTAAAATCAAACAAAATTTACGAATTCAAGAATTATTTAAAGCTTGTGATACAAAGGGAACCGGATCTATTGGTCCAGAAGTATTTTCTGATTTGTGTCAAAAATTTGATATTAGTGATGTGGATTCGAGAGTAATTTTTATTGATTTGGATCATGATGGTGATGGAGAAATTGATTTTGATGATTTCAAACATGGATTTAGTGACTTTATTACACCTGGATCAAGAAGAGGATCTTTTCAAGTCAATCTTACCGACGGTACCAATGCCGTTCAACAACTTATGGAAATGGAAAAGAAACATGCTTCAGCTAGAAAAGCTTGGAAGCACTTTGTCCATAATGTAGGACCAACCAACCTAACACCATTCATCAATAAGAAAACTTGGTCAGTACACCCATCAAGAATATTTACAAAAGTAATAGGAATGATATACTTTAACATGAGTAAATGATATATTTTTTTCATTTATTTTAGTACTGGAGTGAGTATTATTGAAGATTTAAGTAATGGAGAGAGTTCGGGAACAGATGTGTCGATAAAACTAGAAAAAACGCTTACTTCACTCGTATCTGATGTTCAAAATCTACATGAAGAATATAAAACATTGGAAAGTTCATTTAGGAAGTAACTTTACGAAAATATTTAATTATTAATTGGTATTTCATATCAAAGATTTGTTGATATGTTCCAACTATTATTAAATTTCTGAAAGAAACTAATCAAAATCGGTCATAATTTTTTTAATGTCTCAGAGAACGTGAAGCTCATGCAATTCAATTGGCAGCTCTAGGAGAAGAACTTGATCATCAATTGGCTAAAACAGAAGCAAAAGCTAAGGATGAAGCGAGACAGGAAGCTCAACGCCAAATGGATACAGAGCGAAAGAAAATTACACAAGAAATGGAAATTAAACTTGGAGATTTGACGGCTCAAATAAAAACTTTCGAGAAGGTGATGTGAGATAATTCTCTACAATTAAACAAAACCTAATTTATAATAATTGGTTTGATGTAACGAATTTATAAATGCAGGTTGAAGAATGGCTCTCGGAAGAAGAAGCTCGTGGGAAAGTTCGAAATTCTGATGAATCTTCAAAACGTTTTGAAACTGAAACTGAGAATAGGAAACTACGGTCAGCCTTAGTGGAAGCACAAATGAAGGCTACTCTCCTCCAATCACAGCTTACACAGAAACGTAACGAGTACCTTGACCTCTACCAAGAATTTCATTCGTAAGTTTACTCTTGAAAAGGTCAAAGTCATTTTATTTAGCAAAGATTTAGTTTTTTCTTTTGTAATTGCGCATCTTGGTGTTGAAATGAAACTCCTTTACTTTCTCTATTTTTAAATTAAATTTACAAATTTTTTTTAGGGAGAAAGTAGCGGCTACTGAATATCGAAATCAGTGTGACCTTATGCAAAATCATCTGTCGATCTTAAGGTCAGTTTCTTAATCAATCAGTATGAGCTTGTCAGTTCATATTGTTCTACTCATAAACATTTTCTTGATTTGTATAATTGAGTCGTGGTATTGCATAATTCAGTTCTATTATGATAGCTTTAAACTTGAAATTTCAAATAATTTTTCAAGAAATTGTGACCTTAGATAATAAGTAGAAATCAAATGTCACCCATTCTTTCAATGTCAATAATTTTTTAAATTATAAATTTTTATTTGATTAATAGTCAGGCAAATCGAGTTCTATCGGATGCGAATGATTGCTTCTCAAATTCTCCATATGGCTACCACGGTTTGCCTCTTGAAGAAGAGTTACATGACTCTATGAATTCTGGACATCTTGGAATGGATGTCGATGAGAATGAGCATTCAGTTCTGATTAAATTAGGAGAACGAGAATACAAGTCACTGTCTCCACAATTAAACCGAAGATTCAACAATGGTTTACCAGAAACTGATCGAGGTTCTCAATGAAAACTAATAAATTTATTTATTTTTCTAATTGAAAATTTTATTCAATGATAATTTTTGACAATAGATAGTGGAAGGGATACATTATACGATGAGCTAAGAGCCGAAAGTGAATCAAGTCCTTTGCCTTCTGGACGATGGTCAGAAATTTCATCAACGACTCCTGAAGGATCTCCTATACTTCGTACGAGATCTAGTTTGAATTTAGGTCGAGAGTATTTGACACCAATTCTACCACCACCAGTTAATTTTCAAACTATCAATTCCTCTAAACATTTACCCCATAGAACATTCAAAGTCATTCTTGCTGGGGACGCAGCAGTTGGTAAGACTTCATTCATTGAACGAGCTTGTCATGGTCATTTTGCTGCACACCTTAGCTCAACGATTGGTAAGATTTATACTTGATTCAGTTCCATAACATAAATAATTAGACATTAGAAATAAGTAAAAAATTTCTACATAGGTGTAGACTTTCGTGTAAAAACTATGGAAATCGATGGGAACTGTATTGCATTGCAACTTTGGGATACAGCAGGTCAAGAGAGATTTCGATCTCTTACAAAGTCATACTTTCGAAGAGCTGACGGTGTCATCCTCATGTATGACGTTTCAAGTGAACAAACATTTATTAATATACGGAATTGGATTCACAATGTTGAGGTATGAAGTCTTAATTTAGGTAGTGATCGGGTAATCATACTTTCCTGATTCTATAAGAGTTTTATAGGAAGGAGCAGGAAGAAAAGTACCTATTGTTTTATGTGGAAACAAAATTGATCTTCGTGGTGATTGGTACAAGGGTGGACCTTGTGTGAGTCATGACGACGGCCTACGACTAAGTCGTGAATACGGAGCACTCTTTATTGAAGTGTCACCAAAAACAGGATTTCATGTGCTCGATACACTCCTCCTCCTTACAACGTAATTCATTTCTTCGTTAAATCCTTTCTCAATAATTCATTCCTGACTTTTTTGATTTTAGAGAAATGAGTCTAGTCGAGGACGCTGAATTGAGAAGCTCAGTTTTTTTGAACGATGTCAACAACTCCGACAAATCGAAAAAAAAATCATGTTGTGGCAGTTCAAGTACATCCCAACCTCATAGCAGATCCAATTGAGACACGGACAGAAGTCGTTTCAATCAAACAATTTATTCTTTTCCATTTTATTCATATTAAACTTACAGAATTTGTATGTAAAGAACCAAATTAGTAAAAAAAAAATCTAAATATTTAGTTACGATTCGGACATGTGTGAAAAAGTTTTGTAGGGAATTTACTAAATCCTACTGATGTTAACTGATAGAGCCAAAGAACACCTTTAGTAGAGATTTATAATTACGATAAAAAAAAAAACTATTACTGATACTTACAATACTAGACAGCAAAACCCCTGGGCCTTACTAATGAAGTAAATTATTAGAATCGGATTCTCTGAACCAGATAGTTATTTCCGGTTTTTTATTCACACTAACTGATTATATTTTTCACCTTTTGTGTTTTCTATGCTTCCTGGGGCAATTCTAATTTATAACAATGAGTTATTAACAAAATCCGATTGAGGAGAGGTTGCTTGGATTGGATAAAACTAAAATTCTGTAATTAATCAAAATGTTTTCAAAAGTGGCGTATAAGAAGAGAAAGAGCGGAAACTTTCTCCAAGTTGAGTCAGTTATTTTCACCTGTTCTGGAGAGATTCGATGAATGACTTGTACTTCGTTTCATCGCTTTTCTACACATTCCAAGTTAATTTTATAACTTACCTCAATCATTTCGGCTACAACGGACTCAATAGAGCTCCATCAGTCCAGTGAAACAGCCCGGGAGAAAGTGTCTACTTAATAATCTGACAAAAGTGAAAGTGAGGTGAGATCCAGAAAAGTAGAGGTTAAAACTTTTTTTATGCTCTAGTAACTCCTTTTGCTGAATTTTTTAAGAGAACTTTAAAAAGAAGAATGTAGTAGTTGGATAATAATTAAAAAGTAAGAATTAAAAGTAAGAATTGATAATTGAATAATAGTCTGTGTTATGGATGATGACAGTGACTATGATTACAGGATTTTTATCTTCTCTACCTACTGCAATTGAATCTAAAAGTACCACAAAACACAAGGTAATTTCCAATTTGAGTGATATTTTGACATTTGATGCCTATCGTGGTACCTAAATTAAAAGTAATTAAGATAGTCAAAAGGTAAATTTATTCTTTCGAAAATTAACAATTTTTACAATTTCATACCTTTATCCTGGAATATAATAATACCGGGTCTTTAAATGAAGATGGTCCAAGAAAAATCAAAAATTCAAATTCAGCCAATCAGGTTGGAATAAAATTTATCAATTCGGTTGTTCGAATTAGTAGTACTGATGTAGTGACAGTAAGTTAGTTTTAGCTTTGTTGTATTATAAACAAATGTTTATGAATGGTCCTACACCTGCGATTATTAGACATAGTGCTGGTTTGAAAACTGAGTTTGGTAGGAGTTTGTTTTCTATCTAATTAGCACTAAATAAAATTAAATGATCATTCATATCCCATGCTAATTCTATCTTGGTATGCTCGTTCCATATGATCTGACTTCCGACGGATACGTCGACCAAAAGGTTCCAAGTCATTATAGCATTTATCAAACACTGCATCAACAGCATTCCATGCGTCTTCAAGTGAAATGTCTCGCACTGCTAAGACAGACTTGAGAGCTCTTGACTTTACACAATTCTGAAGACAAAAAAAAATTTAGCATAAAGTTTATTAGCTTGTGTATCATTTTGATAGCATCTTTTTTTGATGTTTATTCGACCAACCTGATGGTATTGTTTGAATTTGAGTACAGAGGCAGTACCTTGAATAAAAGCACTGAGGTAGCTACAATGGACAAGATTAGCAGCTCGTACTTCTGTACAAGCTAAATGTTTTACGTCGTGCAAATCCATTTTATGACGACAGTAGTCAAACATATGTATTAACTCATGAGTAAGTGCTCCTTGAACCATGGATTGACTTCTTGCTGTGTTCTGACAAACGACAACCTAAAATTATTAAAATATTTGTTTTTAGTTGCCTTTGTATTACATTTCCTTATGATGAATATTCATTTAATAAGCGAAAATACGGGTTAAAATAATCTAAACCTGATTCATATATGGGTCATAGCCTCCAGTGACAGACGTGTCACAAACTTCACATGATATATGGCGACGCAAATCTATTGGACTGAAATAACAAATTTCTGCCAAAATGGGTGAAAAACATAATGAATGTTAAAATTAAAATGCAAAATTTACCATCCTGATGCTTTCAAAGCACTGAACATTAACTTGACTATAGGACCTAAGAATGAGAAGAAGAATACACATACACCAAACTCAACACAACTGCTGAATATTTAATCTAATTCATAAAATAACTTACTCGATATAGCACATTTGTAAACATTTCTTTCACATTTGATCTTATCAATTCCTTCCCGACCTTCTCCTCTGAAGATAATAGATAACCAATTCGACTGGAATTTGTCTCCTCCACGCTCTGGAAACAGTTTTCGTGCCTTCGATTCCTCTACGCTTTCACTGTTCACCATTATTAAATGATTCGACTAATTAAATATTTATAAAATTATTAAAATACAGTAAAACCTGTGTTTGTGCAACTAAATCTGATTCGTCAGATATAATGATAGACACTCCCAATACCGTAAAGATCCAGTTAAAGGTTACTTCACTTAACTTTACGTTGAAGAATAAAAACTTTTAGCCAAAGTTGAAAAAGTGCCGTCCAATTATTTGAGTTTTACGTTTACCACCATATGCGAAAGGTAAGACGAGGCGGAGCTTGCTTGTTGCACAAACACAGGTTTTACTGTATAACAAAAACTTTAAGTTTGTAAACATAAACAATTACTTAACAGACAGGGAGAAGATGTCAAATACAACGTCCAGTGGTATTATTTCTGTTAACGTAATTCTTTACTCTACAAAAAGGTGTCAAAATGACGCTTTATAAAAAGTGATGAATCTATAATGACGTAAAAAGGTGTCACTGCTGAGCTGACATCTATAATTTACATTTTGACCATTTGAAACCGTGACCGCCTTTTCCAACTAGCCTTGAAGAGCTGTTTATCATATAATATAATCGAAAGCCAAATCACAAAAATTTAAGCAAACAATACATCAATCGATGAGAAATCTGCTTCAGATAACTGATATGATGAGATTCATTGTTGATGCTCAACTTGAATGTTGAGAAAATTTTGTAAATTTTATTGATTTTTGTTTTATTTATTGTTGAAACAAATGCCGACATAACACAAGTTTTTAGGACATATAAAGTTATTTTATTATGTCAGGGAAAATTCTTATGAAAAATTCTAGGAACCCCATAAAAATACTAAATTAAACTAGACTAAAAATTGGAAATTTGATATAATTTAACCACAAAGTCGTCAAAAGTAACGCATAATGTTATGTCATTTTTGACAACTTTTAATGTCATTACCGACGTCTTCTCCCTGACTGATTAACAATAATCCAAACACATTACTGTAACTAATGAATGAGGGATAAACGATATCCCGCCTGGAGTTTGAAAATTCAAATCGAGTCTTTCCCACTTAGATTTTCAGAATGAGATAATGAGAACAAAAAAATAAAATTAAAAAATTTTCGTCTGATACATCCCCAAATTCCATACATTCGCATTCTTCCAACCTAAAAAAAACTTGTAAATTGTAATGAATGGTTGCGTTATTTACAGTATTGACAAACTATTGAGGGTGTCTAATTAGTTTTAGTATAGGGTGTTTTAACTAAAAGGTAATTGACTTTCTTCTAAATAGCTAAAGAGTATTTCTGTCTCATAATCTTAGTATCAATAGCATGTGAAAAACAATAAAATTTATAATCATAAGAGAACCAATACCAAGCTTCCGTTTGATAATTCTCTCTCAATTTGTTCTCGGGCGTTGAGTTATCCTATTCAATTTGAGAGAAAGTAGTGTGACTTTCACCAGCTACCGTTCTGTTAAGACAACTTGTATCCTAGAAAGCAAGACATCATTTTTTCATGTTGTGGTGAGACTTTACTTACAAATTTAACAGACTGCTACGACTTAATATTAAAGGAAATCACAGGTAACGTAATTTAATTTTATAAATTAGTTTATAAATAATCCGGCTAGAATAAAAACAAAACTAAGACTCAAGCGAACAGAATGATGAGTAGAAAGAATGGATTTAGGATCATGAGAATTAAGGTTTGGGCAACTGTATGGGAGGATGTCACCTGAGACCGGAGTAATTATTCATTCTCCAATTTCATTCCGTCAATTCAGAAGAAATTATTTAAAAATTTATTATAAGCTTGAACATAGTATGGGCGGGCGGTGGTGGTGGTACGGTGAAAATGAAGAAAGAGGCTATTATAAAAGATTACTCACCCTGTAGGTTAATAATTTTCTTTATGAGGTTGATGAGTGGCGAAACATTTGTCGTGTGGTCATATCTGGACGACCCTTAAGAATAGTTTGTCAATTGGACATGGTGTACATAATTTTTTTTTTCGTTTTGATAAAAGAGAGTTGTTGAAACACAAGAGGAGTTAGTAGTGAGTGAGAACTGAGGAGACGAGGAGCAGGAGAGTCGACCTTTTGTTTGGTACTTTGTGGACTAATAAAGTACGAAAAAGGTAAAACCTTGGCTTGGCTGGCATCTATCTTTTATAATCTACGAATTACTTAATCTATCTTTTATAATTTACAAAATACTTAACGTTTAGTTTTAGTGAACGTGGTATGGCTCTTGCACCTACATTGCCGAAAGGAAAAAAGAAATGCATCAACTACATTCTGAATATGTTTCTTGGATGTTTGGATGAGAAAGGTACGAAAGTAAAATAGAGTTTTACAGTAAATAACGAAGGTGGTTGTGGATTAGAGGGTGCGACTAATTCTGGCTGCGTTATTTCTCCAACAAATCAGTAGGCATAGGTTAGGTTCTCATTAGTATTCGTTGTTTTTTAGTTCAAGTACGGAGTCGCAATTCAGCCTTACTTCGTCCACGCATGCGGACGCGGGCGGTGTATTTATGTTAAAATGTAGTGTTGCCCCGATGCATCGGCACGGCCGATCCGGCCATATACTCGCATCGGCAACCAATTTCCAAAACTAAAGAATCGGCTTCTTGACAGACGCAGCAGCCGATTCAGAAAAAAAAAGAGAAGATCTTAGATTTTTTTTCAATTATTCTTTTCAAATGCCGAAAACAATGTCAATATTTTCTATTTTATTAGCGAAATGCTGCAATAATTTCATTACAAGCAGCATTTGCTTGAATTAGCCTTCAATAATTCTTGTTCAATTTTTAAATTTATGTTACCGTTCAGTCCTTATTGAACGGCGCATGTTTCCCTATTCAGATGATTGCATATTTTTTTTATTAGTTGCTGCTTTTTCAACTCCTCCATGCGAAATAATTTTTCCACTAAAGTATTAAAAGTAGATTTTGCCTATCTCTAGGCATGGACAGGCGGTTCAGATTCATAATAACCGTGGTCACTTTACATCCGGGGTCATAATAGGCGAGGTCCACTGTAGTCACATTTGCGTGCAACAACACGGTGACATCGTTCCATGAACTTCTTCCCACCAGATCGAATTGTTCTAAGCAACAACGAAAAATATTTCGTGACGGTTTGACTTTAAAACTGAAGTGTGTTAACTAACATTCACTCTAAGGTTCCATCTAAAAGTCGGGTGGATAGAAGAATAAAGAAGACTTCATTTAGGAATACAGACATTTCATGCGTGTTCACTATAACCGGACAAAATGACTCTCGGGATAGATAGATTTGTTTCACAAGGCCGAAAGTTCGGTATAGCCGATTTCATTATAGTGCTACTTAACATAAGACTACTTAACATATAAACTCCAATTAGCTTGGCAAGTACCAGGGGTGCGAGTGGGCTGACTTTTCGAAAGCCCAGTCCAGCCCAGCCCGTTAATAAATCTATTATTTTAGCCCACAGCCCACTGACCCACTGGGCCTTCGGCCCACCAAAAAATAAATTTTTATAACCCAGCTCAGCCCAGCCCAGCCCACCCCACAAAAAACCATCGACACTTTCTTATTTCTTTAAATATTTTTCGAAATTCTCTGCTGAGTCACCTTGAGAGTTTCACTTTTAAGGTGAAACTTTCAGCTTCGCGAGATTAAAAATTTCAAATTTTAGCCCAGCCCAGCCCAGCCCGGCCCATAAGCAATTAATACTCACAAACCCAGCCCAGTTCAGCCCAGTTCAGCCCACAGCCCAGTGGGCTGGGCTTGGCTAGGCCCATCATGGGTTAACCCAGCCCATTCGCACCTCTGGCAGGTACCGGAGAGTATGGTTTGCTATAGCCGGAGTCGCCATACCCGGACTTCACTGTATACAGTGGGAGTAGCTGGGGAGTGGACAATGACACCCAAGTTCACACACCCCATCCGAACTGAACAGCATATATGGGAACAACATTTTNGGGGGGGGGGGGGGGGGGGGGGGGGGGGGGGGGGGGGGGGGGGGGGGGGGGGGGGGGGGGGGGGGGGGGGGGGGGGGGGGGGGGGGGGGGGGGGGCAGATGCCCAAATGCAAAAAGTGTCAAAATTTGGGTTTTGTTTTTGATGGAATTAATTTTGCTAATTCATTGATTTTGCTAATTCATTGATTTTGCTAACTAATAATAGTTTTACGCTAAACTTTTTTTTACTCATTACTGGAATGGGTCTACCACTACACTTGCGACTAATAGTTATAAAAATTAGTTACTGCTACCCTGAGGATACTTACCAACAAGTGATGGAAAGGTATAATGCCCATCAATTTACAATTAACCATCAAATTCGAAGTAAGGGTACCATAAAAAATATTATTGACAAGTTTGAATCGTCGTTCACACTGTTCGACTTTAAACCAAAAAATTTCCACAAACCTGCAACTGGAGAAGAAATGGCAGCAGCTGTCATAGCTGCTGCTTTACTCGATCCACATACGACAACTAGGAAGCTCGGTCTGGATTCCGGAATTAGCCAAATGTCAGTAGTGAAAATTCTAAAGCAGAACAATTTTCACCTCTACAAAATGCACATACTGCACATGTTGAATGACGGCGATACGGATCGGCGATCAGATTTTTGCGAATGGGCAAGTGACATGTGCCATAAAGACCCGGAATCGACGTGCTGCATTATTTTCGGTGACGAATGCTCAGTTCATTTAAATGGAGAAGTCAACCGGCAGAATTTCAGGCTTGTAACAAATAGTCCAAAAATTACTTTTACAAAGTCGTAGTTAGTCAGATCCAAATATACGCATCCTGATTAATACTTGAGTAATAATCAGTCATATTGCGATCGCATATTTGGGTGTCCTTCATGATTTTAATATTCTATCCATTATTTTTCAAATTAAATCATTCAGTTCCTAACCTTACGCGCAAAATAGTTGTGCCCGTCTATGGTCCCTGGGTGGGGTGTGTGAACTTGGGTGTCATTGTCCACTCCCCGGCTATTCCCACTGTATATAATGTATGTGCATACATAAGATATGTATGGATATAATATACAGGGGTCCGCAGAAATAATTACACATCGAGGAAGTGAGTTAGCATGGAGTGAGATCGGGCGTTTTAACCCCCTAATTTTTTATACATGGCTTTTGCAGTTAAAACTTTCTCCATGTGTACTTATTTCTGCGGGACCCTGTACATAAGATGCCGTGTGTGAATATTTATACAGAGTGAGTGAATAAGGGCTACCTAGAGATCCTCACTCCACCGGACCTTTATGTGTCACCCACCATAAATCGGCATCAGAAATTTATTTATTTCTTAACTAAATCTAGCAGCAACTACTTAATAGATCATTTGTTCAAAGTGACGACCGTCCATGTCTAGACAATGATTAATTCGTTCATAAAAACCACGTCGGACATTTTGTAGCATTTGTGGATTTTCATTTATGGTGGCAACAAAGGTTTCAATCCTATTCTTGAGCTGCTCTATGTTTACTGGGCGAGGTGAGTTGAAAACGATGCTTTACAAATAACCCCAAAAGATCTGGGTACCGATAGCGATTTTTGATCAAAATCAGTCGAAGGATAGGTGGTAGTCCTATTTAGTTAAAACAAGGACAACAAAATAAAAACAATAATTCTTTGATATTTTGTGTTTTCTAAAACTTTCGACTAAATGATTCTTTGGTTTAAATGTAACAACATGTAATGTTATAAAGTAAACAAAATTCTGACGCCGATTTATGGTGGGTGACACAGAGAAAGGTCCGGTGGAGTGAGGATCTCTAGGTAGCCCTTATTCACTCACTCTGTAGTTTTACATGCAGCCAAGTGTATATAAAAAATAAAAGAAGTCGGTAGAATAGAGACGTACAATATGACTCGCTCACCGTTGACACTTAATTAAATTTTAACCATACCAAGTAAACGGTAAATTACAAAACGCATTCCACATTGTGGTGTACTAGGATTAACAATGTGACGTTTTTGATCCACGAATACTCATTCTGTTCAATGGAGTGGACGAGTTGATAGACTTGAATCGGTCGATTCATCACCAAGCCGATGCGGCTATCGACTGCATCGGGGCAACACTATTAAAATGTTTGTTAGTTTAAACTGTCAAGTTATTTTGAAAGGAACAAGAGTAACGGTAGATTTTAGAAATTGAAGGAAACAGATTACACATGAGGAATATTTATGACTATAGAATAGATACTTTCATGATTTTGTTGAAATTATTGAATTAGACGCAGGGTTCCCGGACTCATTGACTTCCGCCGAGCGAGATTACATCATTTCTCAAGTTTCAAATTTGAAAGGAGTGTCAATCGAAATTCGGTCGTAAGTGTTTTTCTAGCTAAGCTTGTTTCTCTCTCATTCAGTGTTTCCTGTTTTGCTCGTTGAAAGTCGAGTGTGGAAAAATGAAAAAGAATCATATCGTATGCAAACAGGTTATGCACCCGCGAGAATAAAGTATTTTTTAATTCTATTTTGAAATCAAACAACCATGATCTTGGCTATGGCTATTTCCAACATGAGCAAATTAGCATATATAGGGTTGATTTCCCTTATGTTTTTTTCACCTAACTTGCCCATTAAATGAAAATTTTAGTGGTAAAAGTACTTAAGAAAGAATAAGAAAAATAAATCCGATATTTATATTTCCCTATATTAGAAAAAAGTCTTGACTCCCAAGTAGTGTTCTCCATGACTCCGACTCCGGAGTCGGAGTCGGAGTCGACTCCTTGACTCCGACTCCGGAGTCACCCGTGGTTTGCCATGGAGTCGGAGTCGATGACTCCGGAGCAGGCATATGCAAACAAGGAGTCGGATTCAATGACTCCGGAGTCGACTCCACACAATTGGAGTCAGCTCCAAAAAAATGTCATGCGCAGAACTCATATAGCATTACATCACAAACAGAATACACGTATATCAGTAAGGTATGATACACTAAATATTGCAGCTCTGCTGCTATCTATAGGGGCTGCTTTAATTAACAGCTCTTCTTCTTAATATAGTGTAGCTGTAATATATAGTTGCTTTGCTCCTACTTTTAGGAGCATTTTAAAATTTAAATATTTTAAATAATGGAAACATGCCGACGAAGAATCCCACAACTCAAAATTAAAAATTGTTAACTAATTTTTAAGACTAATACGTAAACAAGTGCCGGGACAAATGTCGGCAAGTCTTTCACAAATTAGTTTCAATTCATTGACCTCTTTCATCATAACTTCCTAACTTAATTTACTTTTTTAGAGACTTTTGTCCTTAATTTGATGACTTTAAATCAATTTTGATTTTTTTAAACGGAATTCCCTTGACAACTGCCCCACCTCCACACAAAAAGAACCATGTGCATAATATGTATTTGCGAAATCTAAGTAAATGTGAATTTTGATTCCGGAGTCGACTCCAGAGTCAGTGCTCCGACTCCGGAGTCACTCCTTATTTTCAAGGAGTCGGAGTCAGTGACTCCGGAGCCACTCCAAAATTTTCTTGGAGTCGGAGTCAGTGACTCCGGAGTCAGTGACTCCGACTCCGGCTAAACCCGGAGTCATGGAGAACACTACTCCCAAGCCAGTGAATCATGGCTCTAATTCCAAATCGTAAGGGAGTAAGATTCAACGAGTCTAAATAAACTTAACCAGTTTAAAAAAATATTAAAAAAAAAAGTAGAAATGTGGAAGAGAAAACGCATGGTAATTTCGGAGCACTCTAAGTAGAGAGGGCTCATTCGTTTTAGGTTTGAGAATAAAGTAGGAAAACGCATGGACCTAGTTAGTTGCGATTTGCGAAGGATGTGTAGAGCGGGAAGACCAGCTCTGTGCCTAAAAGAGAATGTTAAGTGTGGTGTGGTGGGTTAACGCTGCTATGGACAATTCCCGCCGAAAGTTAATTCAAAAAGTACTTTATTCGTACCCTAACAGGCTGTAGATTATTTCATAATATAACATAATAAACACTAATGTTATTACACAAAACACGTTAGTTTCCCCCTCATAGCAAAGTGCAGCCAAGCGCGGGAAACCAGGACGGTAGTCTTTGTGAAAAAGGTCAATTCAATTTTTTTAAATCAGGGTATGCGCAGAAAAAAAGTTGTTTGCTCCAAAAGGCAACCTGTACTGTACCTTCACTTTCCGTTTCACTTCTTGCTTTTGTGGCCTTCAATTTGCTGGATTTACCTGTAATTACGTTGAGGGAACTCGTAGAGTATCTTGTCCATTCTTATAAGCCATTGATTCATCGAGTATAACTGCATAGATTGTTCAGTCGTAGGGAGAAGGAGTACGTCATTATGCATAAGGACCCTGATTTCGTCTTTCCTCCCAATTCGTTTATTTTAAGTCATACTTCTCGTGAAAGTATGATGTCACTCATGACGGAAAAGGGACCTTCTGACTTGGATCGACCGGTTGTAATAGGAACCTATCAAAATCGAAGAAAGGGTTTTAGTCTAGGAGCAAATTTTGAAGGTAATTAATTAATATACTCATCCAATGAGCTTAGTTACAAACTTTACGACTTGAAGATGATTTCTCAATATTGCAGAGATTGATCGCACGAATAATGTCGGAAGTGGTAACCGACTCCATGTGAGTAATGAATCCAGAATTCCACCACAACGTGCTGGTGATGAATTTGCCCAGCGCCGTCAATCTTTACCCATTTGGAAGTATCAAGAGGACATATTAAACAGTATTTCTAGCCATCGTGTCACTGTTATTCTTGGAAAATCGGGATATGGCAAAACAACCCAAGTAAATTTTTACCAGTATATCAAATTGCAATGTATAATG
Source organism: Holacanthella duospinosa (assembly GCA_002738285.1). Taxonomy (NCBI): domain Eukaryota; kingdom Metazoa; phylum Arthropoda; class Collembola; order Poduromorpha; family Neanuridae; genus Holacanthella; species Holacanthella duospinosa. The sequence continues at coordinate 997,032 of NIPM01000013.1, read as the reverse complement.
TTCAGAGCGTAATATGTACTATACTCAAGGTTCCGCAGTTTATATTGGATTCAGCGTCAGCGTCTAATACGCCCACTAGAATACTTTCTTGTCAACCTCATAGACTTTCTGCAATTATGATGAGTGGGTCTGTCGCACGAGAGCGTGGAGAACGAGTAGGTGTCTCCGTTGGTTATCAAGCGAGATTGGAAAGCTGCTACTCTCCTTGTGCTTCCGTCCTACTATTTTCCACGAACGAGTTGTTCCTGAGGTCTTTGATGCCACCGTCGTTTCCTGTTCTGCAAAACATAACACATGTTATTCTGGACGAAATCCACGTAAGACTTTACAGCAACATTAAAATCTCAATGTTTCGTTATTCTTCTCACAGGTGAGGGATTCCCGTACGGATTTTGCTCTCATGTGCCTCGTCAATCTCATGAACAATTTTGAATTCAAACTGATTTTGATGGGTGGAGAAATAGATGCGGAAGGACTATTGGCATTTCTCAAGGAATCCGGAGCTGATGATTTTGGGTTAATTCATGTCCAGCAGCACATGACTTTCTTTCCAAAAATTTTTTACTTGGATGACATCAACAAATTTCTTGGAAAACAAGGCAATTTGGAATCCTGTATATACCAGACCGAAACTAAGTCCAACTTCTCTTGCGTATTGGATACGTCTGAAACTTGCGACTGCTGTAAACTCAACAGAAGTGGGCATTTGGCGAACCAACTCTTGAGAAGATTCTTATTGCAGGATGATTATGATGCATTCAACGAATTTGTGGATTTTGTGCTCCGTCATGAAGTTGATGTGAATGGTACGCATAAGGATACTGGGCTGACTTTCCTCATGGCGTGTACTTTGAAGGGGATGGTTTCTCACATGCGTCGTCTCATAGCAATCGGGGCGGAAATTATGTTCAAAGGAATAAACGGTTTAACAGCCCTCGACATCGCTAAGGAAACTCGTCAGCCCGCCGCCTTCACTTATCTCTATCTCCAATTGACCACTTCATCTACAACTGAAACTACGGCCATCACACATGATGTGAAACTTGTGGACCTCTATTTCATTCTCGAGCTAATTCATTATATTCACAGCACTTCACCTCCTGATGAAGCTATTTTGGTGTTTTTGTCTAGCTATGACGAAATTGTCACGTTGAAAGAGATGATTTTCCGTGGCAAGGAGTATCATTTCGATTCTCAATCTATTGTCATCTCAATCTTCCACGTGAACATACCTTGTGGGGACGAAAGAGCAATTTTTGAAGATGCAGCACGTGAATTACGAAAAATTGTCTTGACCACTGATGTAGCAGATACTGTCCAACTCAAGAATTTTTCTCACGTCATTGATCTTGGATACGCGGAGGAGAGGATATACAACCCAAAAAACACTGCTACTGGCAATAGGAAAGTTCGCATCTCCAAATCTGCCGCGGAAGATAGAGTTCGGCTAAACACTTATCGCATCTACGAGCGGAAAACATTTGAGAACTTAAGTCTATATCGGAAGCCAGAAATTGGGCAATGTCCGCTCCAGGAAATTTGCCTGTTTGCTACTTCTTTGATGAACGGGGTTGATGTTTCCGTGGAATTCTTTTCGGATTTTCTCTCACCGCCTCCTACAATTTCACTGACTCGGTCCCTTGAAGAACTTGTTTCTATTGGTGCGCTGGACAAAGCACGGATGGTGAGTTAGTGATGCTTGTATCTAAGTGCATTTTGTAATATTTCATTCCCTACGTCTTGTTAGATGACACCTCTTGGCTGTTACCTTCTAGACTTTCCTGTGGAACCTCGTCTAGGAAAGGCACTTATTTATGCTGTGATGCTTCGCTGCTTGGATCCAATTTTGACCATTGTTGCCTGTCTTACCCATAGGTAATTTAAACTAGTGAAAGTTGACATGATACGAGTTAATATGTTATGTATTAGATTTTGTCAACTTTATGATTCTGATAGTGACTTAGGTTTCCGTATGAAAGTTTCGTTCGCTTTTGATGATTGGATTTTCATACAAATAACAGCTATTTAAGAAGTTCTAAATTTTTGGCGAGAACCTTATTTTTCATTATGACTTATTTAATTAATTCCACAACAAACTATTTGCCACGGCTTCATGGTATTACTTATTGAAATATCTTGGAATATTTTATTTTCGTTTTATAGAGATCCATTTATTACTCCAGTCCGTCCAGAGGACAAAATTCGCCTTCGCCGTAGGAAATTACAATTGTCAAGGAATACTTACAGTGACCACATGACGTTGTTACAAGCATTTCAGGTACAATTAGAGTTTTTGGGTTGATTGAATGTTTTCAATATTTATCTTCTTAATTATTAGGAATGGGAGAATGAAGCTGACTCTTGTGACATTGGAACCTTGTGTAAAAACTATATTTCTCCAGGAACTTTTGACATGATCTGCGCTATTCGTACGGATCTATTGGGTCAGTTAAGAGCACTTGGTTTTGTTCGATGCAAAGGATTTGGGAACATTAAGGATTTGAATTGTAACTCACATAACTGGTCCGTCGTAAAGGCAGCCATGATCGGAGCTCTATATCCTAATGTTATGAAGATAAACCAATCATCATTTTCTCTTAGTAACAAGTAAGCTTTTAGAATTAGAACACAAAACTAATGAGAAACGGCTGAAGGCTGAAACTTCGACATTGTGATCTAGCGAATTCAAACTTGCTCGTTTTCATCCCTTGTCTTGTATCGGAAAAGATCCATTCGAATACCCTATTCTTCCTTCTCCGTGGGTTGTTTACGATGAAGTGAATCAAAATGGTGTTATTGATTTCTGCAAGGGTTGTACGCTAGTAAGCCCGTTTGCCTTGGCAGTCTTTGGAGGAAGCCCCACATATGAGTACAAATTCGAACATCACGGTAATAGTTATAATAAATTACTTCATGTGTAACGGATTCAATTTTATTCAAAAAATGTACAAGAATAAGTTTACTTTTCACTTGTTTCAGGTACAATGGAAGTCACTGCTCAAAACGGACAGGCATATGTTGAAGATGTACTATCTTTCAAACTGAATGAATGGATCGAATTCCGAGGTCCGCGGATTGACATAGAACTAGTAAATTTGGTTCGTGAAAAGTTTCAACGCTTGATTCAAAAGCAACTTCGGAAACCCGGAACAATGCTAACTCAAGTTAGTCAGCTTGCTTCGTTTTACATAGTTTGTTACATGCGTTTATTAGAAGAGTTAACAGAAGTCCCATACCTGAGTGCAGCGGACCGAATCTTTCACTATAACCGAATCACTCTATTATACGTAATTTTTACTATAACCGGATTAACTTTAACGCTGCTATAGACGAGATTTTACTAAACGCGCGAGATCTGTAACAGACTAAACTAAGAAGTCCATGAGAGTATAGTGCATGGTGTCAATGGTTGAACTAAACGCACTGCGTTACCTTCTCATGGTAACATGGAATGTTTAAGGTCGCACCGTGCTCGCACAGGTTTGTTAGCCTGGTTTCCAACAACGGAAGTGCGCACTTTGGCAGATTCTTTGGATAATAGAGTTTCTCAGGAAAAAGTTAACAAGCTTTATTTATTTTTCTCCAACGACAGACTGAAGAAAAAGATCTCCAAACAATCACTCTTATTCTTACGACTGAAGATCGCGCCAGTGACTTGGCACAGATTGATGGGATAGGTCAGTGGCCTCGCTTTGCTGGAGGGAGTCTACTGTCTTCTCCATGCCAAGGTAAATACTGTAATAAGTATCACAATATATTTATAATTAGGCTCTCTCCTAGGTTTTAAAATGGCTACCACATGTGACTCCAATGGGACAGAAGAATAACTATACCGTGAAATTTATGAACTTATACTCACAAAATTGTCGTCCAAATTTTATAAATGTAATTGTACTGATATTTTAAGAAACTTGATGCAAAGACAAGAGCCAAGGGCATTTATGCAAAATTGATTATCAAATTTTCGTTAGTTTAGTACAGTAGTAGCTAATATTATAAAATAGAATTATAGTCATTATATGAATTAGTCAGTGTCGAATTATATACATAAGAACTTAAGTAGTAATCAAATGCACACACGAAGGAAATTGATGCTTAAATTATAAAATATACATAAAAATCGTTAGGTTCATAATTTGAAAGCAGGGTTTAAGGAAATAGCGAATAAAGTTTCTAATTCAAAAATGATCTTTGTCTTCAGTTTACAATCTTATTATATTACTTTCTGTATATTTTATCGAAATAAAATTAGCCACCCGAAAATTTATAGTATCCGGCGCGATGTGTGTTAACATATTAATGTTATTTATACGAAATGTTTAACTTTGTCAACCAATTTTCGATATCCCATCTGGTATTTTTTCTCAAGAAACAGCTTGACCATAATTCTTCCTAAAGAATAGTTCTAACTAGGTATTCTAGTCTAGTTTGCTGTCGGAATATTATTGTTTTCAAACTTTTTACGTGTCAGAGCTTTTCCGTGATACGGAGGAATTGGCATTTATTTTATTTGCATTGGAAAAATTAGACTAGAGAATATTTTTTGTGCTCATAACCTTCTTGAGTTTCATTGGGTTTATACTGGGAAAAATAAGCTTTCACTTGGAGAAAGGAAGTTGACGAATAGAGGCACAAGACGCCTTGGCTCCGTTAAGAGTTCATCCAACAGCTTCAACAATGGATCGTTTTGAAAACCATTGTTCGAACAAACGAAATACTAAATTGGATAGTTTTCTTCGGAGGAATATGGAAAGCTTTCACTGCGGTTATATCCGGTAGCAACTCTTCCTAGTACGTAGTGATTTAAATCCTAACGATCTAATTCTTGAATTTTTTTTCTGTATTTAGATACTACGAGAAATGTGTCATTGAGTTGCGTGGAGCTTTTCTACACAGTCATCTTGTTTTGACTGATGAACATCTCTATATCACACAGAATCCACCGAAGAGTTTGACATATTCAATTCCATTATCACAAATTCGGGATGTAAGACTTGTAAGTACTTTTACTTTTCTATTATTATTCGGGTAAATGACGTCTAAGTGACATGTACTCAATATTATCATTAATTGAGTCAAATTTTGAAAAAAAAAATCCGTTCGTCTACGTAGGGATGATCATTGTTTATTTGAACGTTTACAACATAGCGCATAGCTGAGGTTCCAAAATGCTATTTAAAGAAAAATCGAATAACAATTAGGCAGCGCATCCAAGAACCGAAAGTTCAAGTTTGATGGATGATTTCATTAGTTTTGGTAATCGGGAGTCCCTATTAATAATAAGAAAAGTGAAGGACATTTTTCTAGGAGTACGATCGATTGAGCTTCACAAATGGTATTGAACAGGTTATCAACTTCAGTCAGTCCGAAATTAGAAACTGTCCGTAATTAATGAAACATACCAGGCACCAGGTCTACTCCTAACTTAAATGGAAATGAACTCAAATTTTTAAACGGCAATTTCAAATAAAGTACTAGGTATTCGAATAAACTATCGTTCATCTACAAAACTAATTGTATATTTGTGATGGTGATTCCTAGGAAGAGACGTTTGGTTGGTAGTAACCTAGACCTTAATGTTACTTACTTACGCACATGAGATATTCCTGGAGTGTTATTTCACGTGACCTATGGCACTTAGGTAAACACGTATCCCTCCGACTTTCTTCACGATATACTCTCTCACTTTTTATCAGAAATGGTATTCAAAATGAATAAATATTTCACCGATTTCTGTTGACTAAAAGTTATGCATGATTCACGTCTCACAGAGTTTACGCTCACATTAGTAAAAATGTATTTTTATTCCTTTATTTTTTGTCAAGGTCCATTGAATTAAATATTTCACACCTTTTGGTTAAATATTCTTGTATATTTTGTGTCATTGGGTTGGATTTAATATCTAATAAGGTTGAACTCAAGTCTTTTACCATTAGATCAATAAGAAAGTTCCAAGGTCATAAGTACGAGACAAAAGACATGGAAAGTTTGGACTGGATTAATAATTCAAGATTTCTTTTGTATATAGGTGCCAGAAAGACACTCTGTGATTGCTGGAGGAACATTAAATGTCTTTACTTCTCAACACGTTCATATCTTATCCAATAAGGAAACTCCTGAAATCAAAAAGACAAGCTTTATCACAATGGACTCTGGGATGAAACACTTTGGAAAAACTCAAAGGACACAAGAAAATTTCAACTTACCATTATCAATTCGACTTGCTTATTCTCCAATTCCAATAGGAAGTACTTACAACTCAATAACTACAAAAAATATTCTTGAAAACTCTCAAGGAACGACAACTTATGAAAAGATACCAAAACTAATGCAACGTAGAAATGTGGAAGAAGATACTCAATCGAATTCATCAGACTCCTCTAAAAGTATTGACCTCTCTACTGAATCGAAAGGAAGTTTTGATTCAGAAGTTGTTGATCCAGTCATTCATCATCGAGCGAGCTCTGTCCTTGAACAAGATTTATCTTCATGGCGAGTCAACAATGAAAATGAATTAATTGAGGCTGAATTGGAAAATAGGAGGCCAAGTTCCGTCGATCTCGGACAACTTCCTCAACGACGTCGTCTTTTAGGAAAATATTTTAGGACAAGAAAGCTTCTTAAAGAGGAAACCAAAGTAGCATTGGAAGGGAAACCATCCGATTCTATATCAGAGTTTGAAGAAATTCATTTACATCTTTATGAAGCCAACTCTGTATTCTTAAATGAATTGTTTCTTTATTGGAATCGACAAATATTGGTAATTCAAAATTTGTAAGAACTCATGGATTTAATGATGATGGATGGTTGACGTGTTGATATTTGCAGAAATATACGTTAAGAATAGACCAAATGCTACCTGTATCTCAACCTCTCATTAATACTCCAACTGCAATACATGGGAAATTGGATCGAATTATTATGAATGTAATAGAAAAGACTGCGACCATGACATACTCAGACACGAGACTCATGCGCACTCAAAAGGCACGATTACAGACATTTTTAGTATTCCGTGACCTATATGAAGATCTTCTAACACATCCACTTCTACAGAGACTTTGTTTCCAGGTACTAATGAAATATTATATAATTTCGTTAATATTTCATTGATGAATGAAATACACCCTTAGAAATCCGCGTTGATAACTGCCTTCTTGGATATATTGATGATGGGTATCAAGAAAAGTGAGAGAGTTTCAGAGGAACGAGAGGATGAGAAGTACTTGGAAGATGTTCTATCCATAGAATTAATTCTTATGGATATTTTTCGATTGCTAATCGAAGCGAATACTGGGACAGGATTCTACAGCAAAAAAGAGAAGGATATTTCATTTGACAGGAATGGCTGTGTCAATTGTACCTCAACTATGAAAACTCTTGTCAAAATAATATCAACACCTAGCAACTTGTCATTGGGGAAAGATGTCGACATTGTATTAGCGGATCCCCAGAGATTTGCCAAACTAAACTGGGTCAATGACCCACATATTACGGTATGCATTAATGACACTAGATATCCTCATAGTAACTCCCCTTAGTCTTATCACACAAATAGTCTTGATTTCAACTGTTTTAAATCCCGATTTTGGATTGGATCGGACGTATTTCATTACCACTGAATGAGAGAGGTTTTCATAATTTTATATTTGTAGATAATTTCACTAGCGGTGATGAGGCACAACGTCTCGACGACACTTCTTTACGAAATTCTGTCTCTCTGCCTCTACACTTACAGCGACCATCATTATCTTTCAACATTTCTCAAAGATTTTGACACGGTAACTGAAAATGGAACTGATAATTACAACTAATACAAAATATGAATTAATAATCCAAATGATTTTCATTACATTTCTTAGGCACAATTTTTGAACCAAGGCGTCACTCAGATTTTCAACCTAGTATGGCCTAGTCGACCTATGATGACCCCTTCACAGTGTGTCCTTTTCTATCAACACGTCACGGTGTTGAGAACTTTGATGAATAATCTCTCCGCTGTGACCAACTACCTTCGGACTAATTTTTGTGAAGAATTCAAGTAAGAAATTTCATGAAAATAGTAATTGACTTTGAGTTACTAAATGCTTACATCGTTTCTAGATACTTCATTTCTTCACATAGTCTAGAGTCAAAAATTCCAGAGGAGTACCCAATAAAAGCCAAGACGGTTGGTGTTTTCGAAAGCATCCGATCGGAGATACTATCCCTACCGTAAAATAAAAGCTAAGAATCGCTGCTCAATCATCAACCTGAAGTACTCATAGTAGTTTTGAAATTTGGTTCATAAGAATGGTCAAGACAAATTGCAAACTTGGTGATATAGTAAAAATGGTCATGTCAGCAGAGAAACATAGTGGGTAAAGTCGCACTGTCGAAAGTAATGTGTTTAAAGCTTAAAAGGCTTACCATTCGATAGTTAGATTAGATTAAAAGTATCTGAAAGGCTGAACCACCTGAATCGAAATATCTTTTAAAATGAACTAATTTATATATTTATTTTAACCAATTCAACGACAATAATTATTGAAGTTGAAATAATTATTTGTTGTAATTCGGACGAATCATTAATTGAATAAAAAGTATTTAGCATGCACAAGAGCTACTCGTAGGAACACCGGACCTCAGATGTATTGAATCTACTAGGCCATTGGATACTCCATTTATCCCACTTTGTCTGAGCATTACTTCGACTAAAAATCTAGACCACAAAAGTTAAATTAGAATGGCGTACATTTTGAGAAGGAAAAAAAATTGCAATAACCTCATAGAATCATTGACCATAAGACCTTCTTTTGCGGAAGTTTCCGTCCATCCTATAAAATTGTTTTCTTTGTAGAATGACTCCACTTCCATTTGATCCACTTGTCTCTCCGCTAAATCACACTAATTAAGAAAACTTCTTTTATATTCTGATTTTGTAAGAAATTGAGTTGTGAATTACTTTGTTTGCCAGAAGCATACATGGAATTGGACTTCCGTCTGTGAGCATACACTTGGCATCAACTTCCTTCTTCCACTTGAGGGTATTTTGGAAAGAGTTCTTATTTGTTAAGTCAAACATGATGATGCAACCGTGAGCATCCTTGAAGTATACTCTCGTCATCCATGTAAACCGCTCTTGACCTGTTTCCCAAAGGTATAATTAATTAATTCATTAGAAAACCATAAACACAATTCTTATCAAAATTTTTATAACCTGCAATATCCCATAGTTGTAACTTTATAGTTTGCGTCTCTGACCATTTAATAATTTTGAGAGCAAAGTCCACACCTACTGTCCCTTTGTAGTCTCTCTTGAAACTGTCTTGGACGTATCGTTGAACAAATGAAGTTTTTCCCACTGTTGGATCACCAATTATGATGACTTTGAACAACTTCTCACTCATGACAACTGCTTCGTCGGAGACACTCCGAGCTGCTGAAACAGATTAGACTTTCCTTAGCTAGATCTCTCCATAGAACGTATCCCAATGAACTCATTGTTCTCGCGACAAATGTCCAGTTAGTTCTAAGTCAGTGCAGTATAGTCTTTGTTATATGGAAAAGAGAACAACAGTTTTTACATCGACTCAAGATTCGCCTGAGTCAGATACGGAGTAACAGAGATAAGAATATCTAAGCACCTGGGACGAATTTACCTGGTTAATCCTATTCTAATAAGTCTAGGGGCGTTTAGTAAGTTAGACTCCTTCCTTGCTGAATAGAAATTTAATTGACTCATGTCCATCTCTCATGCCATGTGTCTCTTCTACAGAGAACCCAGAATATATTGGCAAAAGAAAAATTTTAACTTATTGTTACAAAGATTCAACTCCACAGTAACCAAGTGGAGGCTCTGACCTTGAAGCAAAAAAAGGACACTAAATAAAAACCATTCTTATTCAGTCTAATTTCCCAATCATTTCTGGCCTCTCTGTATTTGAATAACAGATCTCCTTATTTGCATAAGCAGACTTTAATACATTTATTAGCCATACTTTCCGCTAGATATGGATAAATCCAACATAAATAAAGTATAGAATCAATATAATTTTATACTTTTTTGGGATGTTCATTTCACCATTACGTATAGCCTAAGAGTTATGAATCATAACTTATGATTATTATGAATTATGATGAACATCTTACGCATTATTAGCGGCAGATGATCAATAGAGCTTTGTGGAGTGTCTTCCGAATCATACCTCTTCATGTCTTCTCATTAATTTTATGACAAGGGATTTGGTTAAGATACTTTCACTATTTCTCCATTATTCCAGCAGCACTAAGGGTTCAAAATGAACTTCTGGACTTAACTGATGCTCACGGATTTGTATCTCAAACTGAATGTAGTAATGTGACAAAAATTATTAACTCATCCTGTTGTAATATAAAAGAAAGGTCTAACCTACAGAGGTGAGTCCACAAGACCTCCAAATTACAATTTCCGTAAAACCTGTTTATGAATGATTAGTTGAGAAAAAAGAAGCTAGCCTAGAAGTTGAGGAGATTCAGAATTTTACATTTTCGTCTTCTAAAAAAGATGAGAATAATAATGTAAGGGAGGAAGCCATATTAGAGTACCTTTGTTCGTAACATCTAGACCAAACATCAATCCAATCCAGGGAGACAAGGACAGAACTAATTTTAATTCTTCAATGGGATTAAGTTTATTCATTTCCCAACACGCAGTGTCTTGACTGTTGACAAAGGTTCCTGGAGTATCGAATGTCCCATGATAATATTTTTCTATTTTCTACTAATTGGTTTGGCAAAGTTTAGTCAACTAGCGTTGGTAACCTTACCGTCTATGGTCTTAGGAGGTAATCCAGTCATCTAGCGTCCTGTTTGTTTTTCGTAAACATTTCTTAGTTTGCTTTTGCTAGCGGTAAGTAAAATATCTTGTGATTCGGAATTGGAGTCAAGCGAAATGGGAGTGGAGGGCATCTGCTGTCTTCCGTCTCAATACTGCAAATCCCGGGAGTGTGAGAAGAATTCGGATTGTTTTAAGACATGGGCATGTTTCCCATGTCACTCAAAATCGATGATGAACTTGTAAAGAAAGTCACAACTAAAACTCACTCCTTAGTTACCCCCAAAAAGAGTGCGAAGGGACGGAGTATTCAATCAAAACTCATTTCCGATGCCCTCACTTAATTTAGAAACTTTTACTTTATGCTTTAGTCGTCAAGCCCTCTACCTCACATGTAATTATTCATTACATGTGAGTAGTGTTACGCATGGCTCTGGCTCAATGGCTCTGGCTCTGGCTCTGGCTCGAGCTGGCTCACAAAAATGTCTGAGCCAGAGCCAGTCCATGGCTCTGGCTCATGTAGTAATTTTGAGCCAGAGCCACGGCTCATGAGCCAGCTCAACGAAACTTGTGAGCCATGGCGCAATGGCTCAACTATTCCCCTAAATTCTTCCACTTTTCCCCTAATTTTTCATTTTTTTCCTTCCAAATCATCACTTTTTTTTTTAATTTTTGGAATTTTTGGTCACTGAAAGTCAATTTGCCTTTAGCCAGTTCACAATTATGATTTGNAACTCAACGAAACTTGTGAGCCATGGCGCAATGGCTCAACTTTTCCCCTAAATTCTTCCACTTTTCCCCTAATTTTTCATTTTTTTCCTCCCAAATCATCACTTTTTTTTTTTAATTTTTGGAATTTTTGGTCACTGAAAGTCAATTTGCCTTTAGCCAGTTCACAATTATGATTTGTGTTGGCTTATTCTCAATAGATAATTCTCACTTTTAGCAAAATGTGCATATTAACGTGAAAAAAAATTTTTTTTATGTTGAGCCATGAGCCATGGCTCATTGAGCCATGGCTCTGGCTCATGAGCCAGCTCAACAAAAGTGCGAAGCCAGAGCCATGGCTCATGAGCTGGCTCACCGCTCGGGTGAGCCATGAGCCATGGCTCATTGAGCCAGTGGCTCTGGCTCACGCCAAAAGCTGAGCCATGTGGAACACTACATGTGAGGTAGAGGGCTTAACTCCTTCGCAGAATTAAAATCGAACGTCACTTAGGAAAGTTCGTTTAATTTTTTAATTATTATTAATTTAATTACGGTAGGAACAATAACATCAAACATTTTATGGATTAAAATCATAAATTCCTAAAAATAAATAAATTATTCTAAAAACAATACCCCACGCATTTTATTATCTAGTTAGAATATGTTCTCTATTTAAAAACTTATTGAATGAAAATTTAGTGAAATTCAAAATGAAATTGATCATAATTTTATATTAAATCACTACAAATACAAACACAATCTCAATTATGTTGCTGTTATCAAATAAATTATGAAATTGCTTTCTGAGTAAAAGGACATTGGATAAATAAATGTTTTTGATCTATCTCACTTATTTATGTGTTATGATCACAGCCGACCAAATTATGCGATTTTTCACACAGAATTATGCGCTAAGCATTTGGAATTACGTGATAAATATTTTAATTTGTGCGATTTTATTCGATGACATTCAATAACAAATTAGCTATAGAATTTAGGTAAATATTAGGTAAATATGTTTTTTTTTTTGATTGAAAACTAACTTCAGATTAATTTCAAAATTTTCATCTGTAAGGCTGGTAGTAAACCTTTTTTTCAATACCAAAGCATTGCTAGTTGGAATGATTAAGAATTTCAACGCTAGTGCAATACGAATAAGGCATCTCTGTACTATGAGATTTCCAAAATATGAATGTGGAGTCTTTGCATCGTATTCAGCTAACATATTGTTGCAGTTATAAATTATTATGTATAATTTTTGCACACATTTCTAAGTTTAGTATTATTTTTATCCTGATGTTTAGATATTATTCATAATTAGTTATTATGAAACAGAATTTTCTATTATTATGATTTTATTTCTTAGTGATGGTTACTTTGTGGTTCGCCCTTATGTATGATCCATAGTATAAATATGGGTGTCTCTATGTGTTTGAGTTACCAGTTATCCAGTATTCCTTCCCAGCTTCACTGGGTTGGAACGCCGATCAGTCCGGGCTGGAAGAGATTTTTTTAAAACTAAAGTTTTGTTTTAATAAAAGTTAAATTTATTGCATAAAGCAATTTGAATTGAGTTTTGAGTTTTTATTTTATTGTAAGAGTTTTTGGTCGGTTGTTGGTCAGTAGTCGGCCAAATAGGTGGGAGGAATTGGAGCGGGAGAAGCTCCAATTCGAAAGTTAGATTTTTTTAGTTTTTTGTTTTCTTTTGTTTTATTTAACTTAAAGTTTTTAAGTTAGTTTTTTTGTTTGATTATTGTTGAAAATTTAACTAAGTTTTTGAATACGTTTGAAGAAAAAGAGCGGTTTAGCAGTACCAGGTAAGCTAAACCGTCACANTTTTTGAATACGTTTGAAGAAAAAGAGCGGTTTAGCAGTACCAGGTAAGCTAAACCGTCACAATATGTTTCAATAATGAATTAATATTTAACTATTTAATGAAGCGGAATTTCCATATAATAAGAAATTTGTGACTGAGAATAGAAATGAGCAGTAATGATTTTTTTTGCATATCGCGGGTTAGAAACCTGTATTTCCTCCTAAAACTTAAGCAAGGTGTGTTTCTTGAGCATGTATAACTTCAATTTTTCGGCAGAAAGCCAAAAAGTTGGTCAAAGCAAAGCAACACTGNCAATATGTTTCAATAATGAATTAATATTTAACTATTTAATGAAGCGGAATTTCCATATAATAAGAAATTTGTGACAGAATAGAAATGAGCAGTAATGATTTTTTTTGCATATCGCGGGTTAGAAACCTGTATTTCCTCCTAAAACTTAAGCAAGGTGTGTTTCTCGAGCATGTATAACTTCAATTTTTCGGCAGAAAGCCAAAAAGTTGGTCAAAGCAAAGCAACTGTGTATTTTTTCACAGAATTGTGCAATATTGTGCAAAATAATGAGCTTACTTTGAAATTATAAGTCGAAGTAATGCACCGTCCGCTGATTGCGTCAGCCCAATGTATCAACCCTNAAGTCGAAGTAATGCACCGTCCGCTGATTGCGTCAGCCCAATGCATCAGCCCATTGCCTCCTAACAAATCAACCTAACCTAACAACCTAACAAAAAATTTTAACACTAGTGCAATGGGCAGATACATAGGGCTGATGCAATCAGCCCTATGTCGGTGGTTTACTCCAACCGAAATTATGTAATATATTCGTTTTATGCGGGACAAGTTGGTGCCAATCGTCATCAATTTTCTTGACTTCGTTGACGCTATAATTATGAAGTAGGCGACCAGGGCTACTGACGATTATGCAATTTTATGCAAATTATGAATTTGGTCGACCTTGTACAATGAATATACTGTAATTAAATTAATTCGAATGTCTAATTATTTAAATTTTTATAACTCAATAAATTTAGACATTGAATAAGATTTTATTATCTATATTATGAAGGTTATGCATTAATAGAAGTAACATTTGATGACTTACAAATTATTTTCTGCTATTGAACAATTTGAATATTATTTTAAATTTAAAAATCAGTAATTTGTTTTTGTTCAGACTTGCACCCTGTTTTTGGTATACGAAGTGAGTGAGTTTTAGTTGAAACACGTGGACTTGAAGTTTACAAGTTGAGCATCGATTCATCGAAAAGTAAATTAAATCCAAATCTGAATCATTTATCTAGTTGATTCTTACTAAAGATAATGTCTCTGGATTCGATAGAATATTTTTCAACTTTAGCGTCCTACCCCCGACGAAGGGGACGGAGTGAGGGGCTGAAGATCTTTTATAACATCTACTAAATAGTTTCTAGAAGTTCTTGAAAATTTGCAGCTAAATCCAGAAGGGGTGAGCCTTGTTCCCTCGTTACCCAGGTCGAAGTACAGTGCACGACGATTATAAGAGCTACCCTCCGTCACCTGGAAATGCTGCTCTTATAACCGTTTGTTCTTACAACGCTTATAAGAGCAGGATGTTCTTATAAAAAGTATATGGCAAAAAAAAATTTTTTTTCAAAATTTATAAAAAGAAAATCTATACTATAGTAAAGATCAAGGTTGCTATGAGGAATAATCCAAAAGTCCTCTTTAAGAGGACTTTTGGATTTTATTCCTCATAGCAACCTTGGTAAAGATCTTAAATAAAGTTATCGACTGTAATTATCGTCGACAATTTCGTNTAAGAGGACTTTTGGATTTTATTCCTCATAGCAACCTTGGTAAAGATCTTAAATAAAGTTATCGACTGTAATTATCGTCGACAATTTCGTCAAAAATTGCAATTATTGTTTAATTCCTATTTAAAGTTTTGTAAAGAACAAGAACGACATTTCAACTGAAATGATTTCAAGTGGTACTTTTAGAAATTGAAGATGTAAAAAGATTATTTTTGTTTGAGATTTGACTTTTGCTCTTATATCCAACTCCCGCTTCAAAAATTACCCAGCAAAAGGTAGTTCTTATAACCGTTTTGCTCTTATATAGGTTGTTCTTATAAGGCGTTAATGTCCCATGCTAAATGCATTAGAACAAACCAAACCCGCAAAACTCTGCTCTTATAACCCGAATGTTCTTATAAACGATACTCTTTATAAACGTCTTGAAATGTAGTTAATTTTAGGTTCCCAACCTTGATAATGAATGATAAATTTATTCGCTTGGAATATAGAGAATTCACAAGCACTCTAAATAAGATATGGGTGAATGGGGTCATAAGAGGTTATGAAATTGTTGAAATGTCAGTNACAAACCAAACCCGCAAAACTCTGCTCTTATAACCCGAATGTTCTTATAAACGATACTCTTTATAAACGTCTTGCACTGTAGTTAATTTTAGGTTCCCAACCTTGATAATGAATGATAAATTTATTCGCTTGGAATATAGAGAATTCACAAGCACTCTAAATAAGATATGGGTGAATGGGGTCATAAGAGGTTATGAAATTGTTGAAATGTCAGTTTTTCGGCAGAATACATTAATTAATTATTTAGAGTAGTGAATCGATGATCGAGGCAGAAAATAATAAAATATCAGCAAGTGAAGTGCAACCTATTAAATAAAAACCGCAGTGATAGACTCTTAACTCTCTCGTTATCTTTCTAACAGGATAGAATGCAAGCTAGAGGCGATTGACTTCTCAAAGTACTTAATTTGATTTTATAGACGTTGTATGAAGTGGTGTTGGATATAATTGTATATCTCGATTGAATACAGTTTAATGAACCATTCAAAGGCTAATAAGATGCAGCTCATAGTATCATCAAAGAGAACCAAGATCCTTGAAATGAATAACTGATTATAACAAAGCATTTACAGGCTGTGAATGATGGTTCGCCAGAGTTTATTGATAAAAGAGCTTATTGCTGCTCTGCCATCTCAAAAAGACTCAACCCAAAGTTATTGACTGATAGAATCATGTTAGGGCACGTTTACTCGTCTTTTGAAAGCGTGGTTGATTTTCAGTGAAATCAGTAGTTATTTTTCTAGTCGATTGTTTAGTGAATCTTATAATTCGTTTTCATTTTATGGTTTTCAGTTTCCCATTATTGGAATGACAATGGATTCACTCTTTCCAACATTCCTCCTCATCATCATTGTCTCAATGAGTCAATGCAACAATGACGCTCAGATTTGGAAATACTTTGTCCATAAATATTCCAATAGTATGGACAAAAATTACTTAACATCATCAGAAGTAACAAGACTTGTGCAACAGAATCAAAATTCCAACAATGGGAGCTCTCACCGTCCTGATAGTCTGATTGTTAAATCCCCAAATTGTCAGTTACCTTTCCAAGAAGACTCTCAAGTATTGAATTTGAATTCCGCATGTCCACAAATTTTGTATTTGATTGATAACCCAGCTTGCTGGTCATCTTTTCCGATGGATGTTGCTGAAAATTATAGTAAAAAGAACAACAACGACCCTATGTTACTAGGGATTGTCAAGGAAGGTGAGAGCAAGGAGTTCGTTCCAAAACCATCTCCTGCCGAAGGTTAGTCAATGATCATCTTCTGATTACTTCTGGTGATAGTTGAACGCTTTCATTCGCTAGCATACTCGCTCTTTTCGGGCTTAGATAACATCAATTTCTCGAATTTTGTCAGTACCAGTATTACATAGTCAGTATTACGGAAAAACCATGGGATCAACGAAGTTAGTCACTACTTCGATGTAGTCTGATTACTTTTGTGGCGAAGACGCGGTAATGACGATTATTTGAAAATATAAGTAGTAATAATAAGAGCCAAAATACCAAGTTTTGTTTTTGCTTAAATTTAAAATATTTTAGAAAATTTGAGTTGACCGCCAAAATAAGATGTCAGATTCGGAAACTACGTTAAATTTCTGGTCGATTGAGGTATCACTTACCCAAATCCGTGAGAAGTACCTTCCCTTAATTACACAAAAATATTTTACTTGAAATTACGAATATACTTACTTATGTATACTGGAATTGGTTAAAACGGAACTGTTTCGGATCCTACGACGACGTTTGTTTGTCTCATACAAAAGATTTGAAAAATTAAAGTTATCTAAAATCATACTGCTTTTTGAAATTTCCAAAATTTGCAACATGCTTTGATGATTATGAACAACTAACGAACTTTTATTTATTTTGTTTTACAGTTTGGGGCTACGGTGTTTTGCTAGTAACCTTAATCAGCATGTGCTCGGTAGCTGGAGTTAGTGTAATGCCTTTCATGGGTAAAACATTGTACAAGAATATCCTTACAGTGCTAATTGGATTAGCCGTTGGATCCTTAACGGGCAGCTCCGTGTTTCATCTGATTCCTCAGGTATTAAATGATTTGATAGATTTTCTCGCTAACTGAATTTATGCAAGTCTGTTACATTTTCAAGGCATATGGTCTCATCAACAGTAACTCGTCGCATCATTACTTATACACATCCCTCGTTATTTGCGGGGGCATCTGGATGTTTTTTATGGTGGAACGTTTCCTCATAATAATCATGAATTACAGAGAAGTAAATACAAAGCAATAATTATTTTTTTCTAATTAATTTTTTATGATCAAACCTCATTTACTGTAATATAAAGTGATGGAATAAGCGAACGCATGAGCAGTTACCCTTATCCCCTGCCCTTTGCTGGAGAAAGTCTGCGGAAGTTATTTTGTCCAACTTTTTTGTCGATATAGAATTTTTTATTTCGAACCAAATGAAATTTTTATGAAAGAAAGTTGTAAAGTAGAGGGGCTGTTTTTTAAATCAAGTCGCTATGATCAAAGCGTCAAAAGTTATAATTTTTTGAAAATTAAATTTTTTTTAACTCAATTCTGAAACCCCTATGCTTTTACTGCAGAGCGTTTCAAATTTAAGTACAAAAAACTTATTTTTCAAAAAATCATAAGTTTTGGCGCTTTGATCCTAGTGACCTAAATCTTTTTAACTATCTCTCTATTAGATACCAATGTTCTTTCATAAAAAAATCATTTGGTTTGAAAAAAAATTGCTATATCGACGAAAAACCTGGACAAAATATCTATCGCAGACGTTCTCCGACAGAAAGCAGTGGGTAAAAGTAATTTCTTACGCGTTTGCTTATTTGTCCATCACTGCAGCTAGTAATTCTTCCTTTCAATACTTTTCAGCGTAAAGACAATTATTGGAAACAAACTAAAATGTCCAATATGTACTCTTCTACGAGAGAACCAAGCACAATTTCTATGTTGGTTGAAAATGGCAAGGAGCTTGTGTGTAATGGAGAACATCGCTCTAGCCGTTTGACATCCTCATTTTGTTCTCCGACATCTACAGGAATAATTTATGAATGTCAGGAACAAGCTATCAAAGCTTCATTTGGTCATCAAGAGGTAAGAAAATACGTTTGGGTTTATCATATCTAAAACGAAATGACAAAAATTTTTTTTTTATTTTCGTTGACTCATTTCTTATGTAGAAGCCAAGATGCAGCAGTGGTCATGACAAACTTGTAAAATTTGAGCAAGGAAAGGACAGTGTGATAGCTACAGTGGCATGGATGATAATCTTCGGAGATGGACTCCACAATTTCATAGATGGATTGTCAATCGGTGCAGCATTTAATGAAAGCATTTTGACAGGAGTTAGTATCAGCGTTGCAGTCCTATGTGAAGAATTGCCACATGAGCTAGGTTGGTTTACAATGGGCATCTGGGAGCTTATTCTTTCATAAGGTCGGAACTCGTAACTCAATGTCTGGCAAGACTTGCTTGGAAATTGTTGAGATATTTCTAAACCAATATCCCTACAAATTTTTTTTGACTTTGCAGATCAGGCAAATCTAATCTTTTTCTGATTCAGCAGTAAATACTGAAAATGTTTAATTTGTTTGTTGTTGTTTCAGGTGATTTTGCTGTGTTGCTCAATGCAGGAATGTCCATTCGTCAAGCTTTACTGTACAATTTTCTGTCCGCATGCACTTGCTACATTGGGTTGGCCGTAGGAATATTCTTAGGAGAAGTTGAAGCAAGTGTATACATATTTGGTCTTGCTGGTGGAATGTTTCTGTACATTTCATTAGTGGACATGGTAAGTGTAGAAACAAAATACTCACAAGTTGTAAATAATACTCATAGTTTTGTTAAAGGTGCCGGAAATGAATGAAGTCGCTGAAGAGTCTAGTAGAATTTCCGTCCTAGCAGGTTTGAAGATTCTTCTGCTACAGAATATTGGAATATTTATTGGCATATCCGCTCTCTTCACATTAGCTATGTTTCAAGATCATATTCAATTTTGAAATTAATTTATTTTCACATTCTCTACTAGGTACCCTAAAATCCCGTGCATAATACGCGCTCTTGTTTAATTTTTTTTCTCTCTCACCAAAATCAAATCACTAACTACTACTAACCATTTATAATATGGATTAGAAACGCATTGATATCACTCTTTCATAAGTAGATTTACTTTAGTGAACGCGTTCGTTGAAACATGAAGAACGGAAGTGTTAAAATGAATTAATGGAAATTAATAATGATGAAGCAGATAAGTGGGAGACAAATTTGATGAATAGGAGGTATATTATGTTAACTTGATTCGAAAGTACTCGTCATACATCTTTGATGCCATAGAGTATTTTAAATAAATTTTAAAGAATACTACGCTCCTTTCAATTTATATTTTTTATCGTCATTCTTGAGTCGAAACCAATAATGTAATAATAATATGAGAATTATGCATGGGATTTTAAAATATTACATGTTATAAAATTCGATAAATTGAATTCTATGGATGAGAGACAACACTGCGCCGTGCTAAAACACTCAATAAACAAAAAAGTATCTAATTAATCTAAAGAAATTCTAACAATGTGTCTTCNGTCATTCTTGAGTCGAAACCAATAATGTAATAATAATATGAGAATTATGCATGGGATTTTAAAATATTACATGTTATAAAATTCGATAAATTGAATTCTATGGATGAGAGACAACACTGCGCCCGTGCTAAAACACTCAATAAACAAAAAAGTATCTAATTAATCTAAAGAAATTCTAACAATGTGTCTTTAGTTTAAGAAGATCATATGAAACAGGTGATAGAAATATTGCTTTTATGTGAAATCTTGAGGGAAATAAATGATTCATCTTAAAGTTGTTTTTCATGTGTCATTAAACATCCATACATAATAGAAATAGTCAAAATTCAATTATTACACACGTCGTCAAAATATATTTATGTCAACGGAAGTTACTGTTGTAACCAAAGGTTTGTAAATTTTTAATTTATCGCGTTTGATTGACATTAGTAAACCAATGTCCGACATCTTTTACTCAAAATTTACATAAATATACTTGAAAACATGGTGGAGAAATGTGAAGGTAGGAGTTAGGTAGAGTTCTGCGCACTCGGAGAAAATTCTAAATCGGTTTATGCCTTAGGCAAATAATCTTAATTTAAATTGTAGTATTGTTAGTATGGAAGACTAAAGTCCGAAAATTATAGGAAGTTAGATTAAAGTAAAAAAATTTAAGAAACTTTAAATGATTATGTTTGAGTTTGTTTAGGTGAGTTTTATAGATAGGAGGTTATGGTTTAAAAATCACTTGAGACCACTTAAGGAAGAAAAGTATTGTTTTTCAACAATGATTTTTGTCATCAGTATTTCCAAGTACTAGGATATTCAAACATGTCATTTAGTTGTGAAAATGCGTTGAGAAATTAATCTAATCTTCAAATGAATTGATTATTTCCTCTGGGTTTGTAGGTAATAGGTGTGATATTGATACAGAATACTAAAACAACATACTGTTTTTTAACCAATATATTTAGTGATTGACTAAATTCTACAGTTAAGTTATGTAATCAGTTCCACACTTTTTCAAGGTGTCAAATCAGAATCTTAAAATCCTTAAGTTTTTTTTTTACAAATTTTATTTTAACTACTTTAGTCAATGTTAAAAGTGACATAGAAACAACAAATCCAAAGAAGTTATTGTTTATACTCGGTGAAAATTTACTTCTAATCAAATGGTACATGGCACGACTAAAAAAATCTTTTTACGATTTTAATTATGGCGAATTGATCACACACTTGTCGCCTACTTTGTTAATCAGACTTATTATCAACACTTATATTATTGTTGGAAATTAATAATTCTCGAGTTAACNGTCGCCTACTTTGTTAATCAGACTTATTATCAACACTTATATTATTGTTGGAAATTAATAATTCTCGAGTTAACGCAATATTATCAAAAAAAATTACACATGTTCCACATACTATGAAAAAGTAAACTTTATTTCAATTACAAAAAAAAAGGAACGTTTGTAATTTTTAATCAAGGAGAAATTAAATTAAAAACTACACAAATCTTTTGTTAATTATAGGAATAACTCCAGAAATTAAACATCATAATNGTCGCCTACTTTGTTAATCAGACTTATTATCAACACTTATATTATTGTTGGAAATTAATAATTCTCGAGTTAACTCAATATTATCAAAAAAAAATTACACATGTTCCACATACTATGAAAAAGTAAACTTTATTTCAATTACAAAAAAAAAAGGAACGTTTGTAATTTTTAATCAAGGAGAGAGAAATTAAATTAAAAACTACACAAATCTTTTGTTAATTATAGGAATAACTCCAGAAATTAAACATCATAATCGAAAGAACGAGTAGTGTTGGAAGTAGTTGATCAATTCTTATTTTGATTGAATTGAGTTGAAAAGAAGGTCTCATTGATTGGTTCATTGGTCAAAGAAGTTGATTGGTCAAAAATGCATGGAAATATCTTCTCGAATCCAGATAATTCGACAGACGCTTCAGATATTAAACTGACATCGGTAGAAAGTAAGTCTTATTTAATAGATTCTGAGGTATTGGTAATGATAAATTCCTTTTTAATTAATAGTTTGGGGTTATGGATTCTTATTTGTAACAATTATTAACTTGTCATCAGTGTTGGGAATTATATTTTTTCCACTGATGAAGAAATCATTCTACGCTATCATCATGCGATGTATGATTGGACTTGCTATTGGCTCCCTCAGTGGTTCCGCCATCTTTCATTTAATTCCACAGGTGAGTTCTGTTCGTTCTTTAAGTAAAGGTACTTTATTGATTTGATTTTTTGAGACCTAATTCTAATATTACTGATTTGTAGGCTTTCGAACTATCTCATGATGTCCATAAGGACTATATTTTTGTTGCATCCTTCATTTGGCTCGCAATCTGGATAGTTATGATCCTAGAAAGTACAATCAAGATTATCGTCAAGACCCAAGCGGTATGATTCATTATTTATTATTGTCAAATTTTGACTAGAAATTCTCTGCCTATTTAATCTAAAACGATTTCGCATAACGAAATAATTCAAACAATGTAATNAATTTTGACTAGAAATTCTCTGCCTATTTAATCTAAAACGATTTCGCATAACGAAATAATTCAAACAATGTAATTACTTCTAAAGTTCGCCAGAAACTCTTCCTCCATTTTCTTT
The DNA here is from genome assembly GCA_002738285.1 of Holacanthella duospinosa. NCBI lineage: Eukaryota > Metazoa > Arthropoda > Collembola > Poduromorpha > Neanuridae > Holacanthella > Holacanthella duospinosa. The sequence goes on along the minus strand of NIPM01000013.1, from coordinate 974,120 downwards.
TGGCAGAGAATTCTCACTCTTTTGAATTTCCGAGTTTAAATTATTTGATCATCGAAATTTATTCAAGTTTNAATTTTGACTAGAAATTCTCTGCCTATTTAATCTAAAACGATTTCGCATAACGAAATAATTCAAACAATGTAATAACTTCTAAAGTTCGCCAGAAACTCTTCCTCCATTTTTTTTGGCAGAGAATTCTCACTCTTTTGAATTTCCGAGTTTAAATTATTTGATCATCGAAATTTATTCAAGTTTNTTTTTGGCAGAGAATTCTCACTCTTTTGAATTTCCGAGTTTAAATTATTTGATCATCGAAATTTATTCAAGTTTAAACTTCAAAATTTATTGTTCCCAACAATTTCGTAAACTATACGAGCAAATTGAATTTATATAGTAGTGTCGCTTGATACTATGGACCTTGTGAAGTGAGCTTTCGATTAAAAAAAAATTAAATAAAGGAATAATTCTTACAAATGTATATGGTTGACATTTAAGGCAAATCGACAGAAGCTCAAAGTTGGATTAGTACAAAGTATGAGTATGACCGACAAGAACATTGAAAATGGAGATGTTGGAAAAGTGAACGGCGTTGGAAATAACCATGTGACCGAACCTTTAAATCCTTTTCTAGAAGATGATACTACTGGGGAAGAAAAAACTACAACTATAAACGGTGTAAGTAAAAAATCAATCTTTATAAGTGTTAAATTCTAAACTAAACTCTTATTGGGTATCTCATTTAGAATAATTCGGTGATGGAAATCTACCACAGTACGTTCAGTCTCAATCGTCAAGCTTTTAATAAAATGAAGGGTAACTTAACAGATGGAGATGAGGACAAGTGTATCAAAACTGTTGCATGGATCGTAATTATTGGGGACAGTCTGCATAATTTCATTGATGGAGTCTCTATCGGTGCTGGATTTACGCAAAGTTTTTCTACAGGATTGATTCTTTCTTTGGCAGTAATCTGCGAAGAGTTTCCTCATGAACTCGGTAACTATAAAATAATATTAATTTATAAACAAAAAATGTAAAGAGTAACTAACAAAATTTTACAAAATTTACAGGTGATTTTGCTATTTTGATAAGCTCTGGACTTAGTGTTAAGAAAGCCATTATGTTCAACTTTTTGTCAGCTCTAACTTGTTACCTCGGACTTGCATTGGGAATTTTGTTAGGCAAAATTGAATTTGAAAATTTGATTTTTGCCTTTGCTGCAGGAATATTTCTATACGTTTCTCTTGCTGATATGGTAAGAAAGTTTAGTACGCATGACTCACTTCGACACATGCTTCCCTGTTTCTCTTTCTTTATAGATTCCTGAGGTCACTTCGGTCATTGATGAGGTCTGTGACATTGCACCAAAACAAGCATGGCTCGTCTTGATTAATCACAATGTTGGGATTTTAATCGGAATCTTGATACTTTACGTCCTAGCATCATATGCACCCTAGTTCAATCCTTCACTCATGTTAAATTCTCCTATTTATTATTAGATACTTGTCTAACTCAGCTCTTCATTGGGCTGTAGTTAGAAGAAAGTAATAGGAAATGTTAAAAATTTGTTATGTTAAATATAACAACGGAAAACCTAACAGCCTGATTCAATTTTAATATTCTGACACATCGACAGCCACATCCGGATTTTTACTCAATCTCACCCAATAAAATGGTGTCATTCCCAAAAATAATAGTACTAAAAACTCATTCAGTGATTGAAGAACTGATTTCGAATCTAAATAATACTTGTGGTATAAATTTAATATTAGGTGAACATATTTTTTAAATTGACTTTGAGTTAATGGCTGTAAGAAACAAGAAATTGAATATCACATTAATTGGTGACGCCAAGGTTGGAAAAACAAGTCTTTTGAATTCATACTTGGAACATTACTTTTCCAAACAAGACTCAGCAGCATCCCTCGCCTACAACGAAGAGTAAGCTATACACATACAAAAGGATTTTCAAAGAATTTTAGCATCAAAATTAGGCTTTTATTTAAATTTGGCTACGTTTTCTAGAATCATTAATATGGGTGTGGCACAGATTCCCATAACCATGGTAATTTCCAAACGTTTTCCATAGTAATTTCAAGCTCTTATCGAATGTAGGTGTCCTATAATTTAATGTCCCAAGAAAATTAAAATTNGTTTTCCATAGTAATTTCAAGCTCTTATCGAATGTAGGTGTCCTATAATTTAATGTCCCAAGAAAATTAAAATTGTTAAATTTTGAAATCCGATTCGAATAAAATTTGAATTTAGGAATCTGATTGGATCAAAGGTTTTGAATTAAAAAAAAAATTTTTTTTTTGGTCATCTGCTATAGATACAAGGGAGATAGAAGTAAATCTTGAGATCAATTAATTGATTAATGGTGTTGGTTTTGTGTTTTAAGGACTGAAAATCTCTTCACGAAACGTACTAATATAGATGGAATCACTCACGAGTTATTCCTATGCGATACGTCTTCATCGACAGAGCATTGGGTGATGGAAACCATCTATCCAAAAGTAAAATGGCCAATCACATTCTAATCTAGAAATAACAATTAACTGTTGTTAAACAGATCTCTTCTGAAAGACAGATTGTTTCGTTATTTGCTATGCAATGAATAATGCTAACAGTTTTACCAACATCTCAAGAAAATGGATCCCGGAGATTCGCCGAAAGTGTCCAAATGCACGAATGGTTATTGCTGGTAATCAATTTTAAATATCTATAATTTTGTTTCTTCTGTATTAGTTTTAAAATCTCGCTACACTAACATAGAAATGTCAAATAATTATACCTAAGTTGTATTCTTGCAAGCAATAGATTAGTAAGTAAAGTTTGGGATAAATGATTTTTATAAGAATTTATATAACAAGAAATTAAGAGGATTTATCTGAATTTAATCTTTGGATTGGTTCAAACTTCCAAGTCGAATGTCGGATTGTAATTATTATATTTTTTTTTTACAGGAACAAAACTTGATATGAAAAATTGTTACGGTGCAACAAGGGTTAGTGATTTGACTATTGAGAAATTCAAAATACGATACAAAGTAGATGCTGTTATTGAATCTTCATCTAAAACTTTGGAAGGGGTCAATCAAGTATTCAAAGAAGCAGTGAATTCAGCTTACCAATCCAAACATTCCGCATGTATTCTCATGTAATAACATTTTATTTGTGTGGTTAAATAGGATTTACTCGTGTTTGTGCTTGCGGTTGGATTTTTTGCTAATAAATAAATTGAATTACCAATAGGAGTTCAGGAATGACGATGAGCTTATTCTTGAAAATTCTCCGGTATTCCACACTCTTCTACATCGCCATATTCTCCATTCATTTCACAGTATTGTTCGAAAAGTTTCCTTAGAAATTGGAATCATATTGATTAATAAGTTATAACCCATGGATATTTTGTAAAGAATTTAGTTTACCGTTCGGTGAGACGAATTCGGTCAAGAAATTGAACAAGCATATCGTTATTTCGAAGGAAGATGTAGATAGCTTTCCGAATCTTGGGATCCATTTTCATTAAGCTCAGCATCTTTCTCATAGCGTGCTGTATAAATTAAAAAAAATTTACAAGTTTTAATAACTCATTAAAAAGTGTTAAACTCCAACCTCATATTTTGCTTCAAGGAGTTTCATTATAAGTTCATTATGGACATGAACCATGATCCCTTGGTCCTCCCATGCTTCCAATTCTTTTGTAGAACGGCTCAAGAGTTGATCCCAACGACCAATTCGATCCTTCAACTGTTGAATTTCTGACTCAGATCTTGATACTTGGTGCAATTTATCAGTTGCCCTTGTTTTTGCATTTTGAAGCTCTGTTAGTGTGACACCAAGTTCTTTGTTTAGAAATTCAGCTTTCGTTGTGAGTTTCTCCACAAGCCGCTTACACCGATTTCGAAATACCATAACTTTCTTTTGAATATCTTCGACCTCTCTCCGTTCGGTTATTCCTGTACCTGCTCAACAATAATAATTTGAATAATATAAATAGTTCCAAATAAATTAGTTCTGGACGAACCATTCTTGGAGACTGGATGTAAAGTATGTCGGAAAGCATTGTTGGAGATTTTTACAATTTCCAGTACATTTCTTAGACCTTCTAAATCTTTCTCATCTTCATCTAAACAACGCTGCCATTCAAATACTTGCCTAAATGGTATTAGCTCATAGAATAATCCTGAATATTGTTATATAAAGTTTCTCAAACATACTTTTTGAGTTTCACTCGTTCTTTGATAAGATCCTTCATCGCACAGAATAAAGTTCTTCCATGACAAGGATCGTCGATGGTTTGATCCAATCGAATCCCACTCAGTAACTCAAACCTTAAGAATTAGTAATTCAATCAATTATTCTGCCAAAATAATAATAAATTTCCAACACTTTAGTATTTTTGTAAAATCAGAATAAATCTTACTTTCCTTTGAACTTGGCATTAACTATATTGGTATGGTTCAGGCAACCTTCGATGTAAACCAATTCTTTCTTCATCAAAAATGCTTGTCTAGCAACAACGCTAGAATACAATTCCAGATCATTTTTTCGTTCCATTGTAACCTACAAAAAAAAGGAAACAATAGACTTTTAGAAAAAATTATTTTTCTGAATTTACTATGTAGTGAATGTCTTTGTTATTACCATTTCATACGTTCGACGGACATGCTTCATGTTGAATATTCCTCCATTATAGGTAGCTACAGATTTCCCCAGCCGACTCTTTGCTAATTTAACCATGCTAAAATCACATTTGAGCTGCTTCACATTCATAGTCAGAGATTCATGCAGACGATGAACACTAGAGATCACCAGAGAATAAAAAAAAATATAAATAATTAAAAAAGTTATGAACCAATGATACTTAAAGTAGTAGGTACTTACTCATCCAAGTCGAGTCGAGCTTCATCGACTACAACGTCATAATCTTTTGCATTGGAGTGCTGAACTAGAATTTCTTCAGAGGTAGCACGAAAATTGAGTTTGATACGTTCTATTTCTTTGGTCACAAAAGCATTTGAATTTGTCATGTGACGGTTTTTAGCAATAAGTCGCTCTCGTCGAACCTGAAGTGCGAAGTATTTTGGTTCAATTGTAGAAGTTATAATTCTTGAGACCTTGATTTCCACATTACTAATTTCCAAATCAGCCCGATAATGTCTACTTTGTCCCTTACTCATCTATTTGAAAATAAAAGTGAATTAATTTTACAAACGAAATTAGATGATTCCAAGTAAACACAACTGATACCTTACTTTTGACATGTTTTCATATTCCTTTGACCTCAAAACATTAAAGATACGATTGACGCGATTGATACGTGTTTTCACTAGACGAATATCTTCAACTAATTTAACCTTCTCATTGGTCTTATCGAATATAAGATTTCGAATTCGAATACCGAGCTTGTCTACTTTCTTTCGGACATCTTCTTCGGCATATATTATGTTGTCCAATTCCTTTAGCAAACTCCCATGATTATTAGCTAAGGCCACAATCTTTTCTCGATTCTCTTTCAGAAGGATCAATTCTTGCTGCAAGACGTCCTGAATATCGATAGTTTCAGATAACTCCGCAGTAATCGTTTTTTTACGTTCCCGATTGCTACAATTTCTCAAAGTCAAATTTTCAATTGTAGTAGTAATGAAGGTATGGTCTGTCTGAAAGGCGGAGAGATAGCCATTCACTTTTTCCAATTTCTCATTCCAATTACGAATTTCCATTTCATAGAATCTAAGCTTGTGTTCAATTTCATCCACTTCTAGGACTCTTTGATCGAAAAATGCCTCGAGACAATCATGTGTATTGGTTTCTTGGATTACTTCCTTTCTAATTTGGTAGTACTCCTAATATAAAGGTAAATCTTGTTAAATTATATTCAGACTTATTATAATTTATGAATAATATATACTGCTGCTATATGACGGAGTTCAACGTCCCTGTATTTGATTCCTGTTATCGTTGTATTCCAGAGTAAGAGCATTTCTTCACGTTTACTATGAATAAATCGAAATTCAAGACAGAGACGTCGGTACTGGTCAGATGCTTTGGAAGTGTCGAGTGAACGCATTTGCAGAGTATGTTTCAGTTCCATATTTCTCTTCTCCATCGACANAACGCATTTGCAGAGTATGTTTCAGTTCCATATTTCTCTTCTCCATCGACACAAAGTCTTTGGCCATTTGCTAAAAGGTAGAAAATAAAAAATTTAAAAAATATTTAATTTTCAATCATAAATTTGAGTTGTAAGGGCGATAAACTCATGATTAGATTAATAAGAATTTCGGATAGTAAACTTACCTTGACATCTTGTCTGTCATATGACTCATATTTTGCTATTTCTTTTCTTGATTTCTTCATATCTTTTTGTNACAAAGTCTTTGGCCATTTGCTAAAAGGTAGAAAATAAAAAATTTAAAAAATATTTAATTTTCAATCATAAATTCGAGTTGTAAGGGCGATAAACTCATGATTAGATTAATAAGAATTTCGGATAGGAAACATACCTTGACATCTTGTCTGTCATATGACTCATATTTTGCTATTTCTTTTCTTGATTTCTTCATATCTTTTTGTTTTTGTTTAATATTTTTTATCAAATCCTTGTCACTCTCAATGAGCCTCATTTTTTCATCGACAATTTGTTTTCGATTTTGAATAACCATCTGAAAAGTTAAAATTTTGGTACAAATAATTAATTATAATTATTAGAAAATTGTTTATTTTGAAATTATGATGAGAACAAGCGTTAACGTCATCAGAAGAGGAGTGATATTAATCTTCTAATACGTTAAATTATCATATCACAGGTAGCCATTGTTTGAGAAATATCCCTTAAAAAAAAATTAGATGCGCATGCTCAGAAGAAAATTAATTTTACTATTTTCATTCTTTAAGGTTAATGTATACTCCAATCCTCTGCTTGTCATCTTCATTCAATCTCCATCTCACATCCATTTTCATCTTAATTTTCACTTTGAAGTTAATGTATACTCCAATTTAAAATACAAGAAAAAGCAAAGGTAATAATGGGTGGAGCCCAATTTCAAATACAAGAAAAAACAAAGTTAATGGGTGGAGCTAAACTAATATGAATTTGGGTCTTAGTCGTATTTTGTTGGTTTGCTCACCCTTTGCTCCTCGCTCCTCCCCTTTATTGAAGGTAGGATGAAATGAGAGTTGAATGAAAAGCGAGTACCNTATTGAAGGTAGGATGAAATGAGAGTTGAATGAAAAGCGAGTACCTATATATTGCAAAAATGACTAGCAAGATGAAGATGAGAAGTAAATGCAGATTGAATGAAGATGAAATTCTGGAGTATACATTAGCCTTTAGGCTTGAGATATAAATAATTCTTTGCATAACAGTGAGAGGAAAGGAAACACTACAGAACTCTCTGTTTTCTAGCATACAGACTTCTGTATGGTAAAAGACAGAGTTCTGTAGTGTAGTGACGTAGCATACATAACTCTGTATGGTAACAGACAGAAGTTTGTATGTTTTTATAGCGCAGGTCAAAATCCAGGAAATGATGATTTTACATAATTATGAGGGGAGAATTGTGATAAAATACATCCCGAAAAATACATAGAATTATAAGATCGCTTGAAACAACAATAATTATTTATATTTCAGGAAATCATTAGGGAAGTAGATATAATACCATAATAATAGTTAAAAGTATTGAAAAAAATGTTGACGTTCAAAAAGTTAAGCACTTGTTAGTGTCAACTTTTNGCATAATAATAGTTAAAAGTATTGAAAAAAATGTTGACGTTCAAAAAGTTAAGCACTTGTTAGTGTCAACTTTTAATACTGTTTACTTTAAAGTTTCTTTGTCCTCGCACACTTCACTTCTATTATCCCCTCACAGAAACCAAACTTGTCGTTCGTCGGCATGACGTAGCATACAGAACTGTCTTTTAGCATAGAGAGGTCTGTATGTTATACAGACCTCTGTTGTACCATACAGACCTCTGTATGCTAGAAAACAGAGTTCTGTAGTGTTTCCTCCCACTGCATAAGAGTTTAATAATCCCATTATTTGGAAAGTTAATAGATAAAATTAGTATAAGATGTCTGCTCACCAAATTCTGTCGATTACGGTATTGTAAGGTTTTCATTTCATTCTCCATTCTCTTGTTGTCACGAATAGAATGTTTGTAACTTCTTTCAGCTTGTGCATAGATTGTTGTTTCTTGGTCCAAATGTCTCTTTCTCGCAGTGTACATTCCCTGAAATATAAGGATTTCAGAAGTTAATATATTAACTTTTAGTTCAGATTTTATGAGTTTACTGTGAAAATGGCTCCTCCACTCACCTGTGTAAGTTGTATGTCAACTTGCAAATTGTTCACATGAGTCTTTAAATCATCAAATTGCTCGCCGACCACTTCAAGATCTCTCTGTAGAGATAGTTTGTTTCGTTGTATTTCCTCCAGCTAAAAAGAAAAGTAATTAGAAAAATAAGTTGATTCGTAAGGTAGAAATTTATAATGTGAGTAAACTTGCTTTTTCTTCCAATGCTTTATTATCGGGATCCGCAAAAGGTGAGTTGAAGCCTGAATTCCATCTATGATTCCGGAGTAGTTTCAAAATAAGTGAAGTTTTCAATGCAGCGGCTTCCTTTGAAATGTTCATCATTCCCAACGTTCCTCAACAAACCTAATTCACTACGCAAGAAATCGTTTACGCAAAAAAAAAGCAGAAAAAAATAAGAAAAAAAAAAGATTGAAAATATTTATTCGGAGCTTCTACAACTCTTGAAAGTTTCGAATAATTATATTATTGTCAACAAACTAAAAATTTTCGCTACAGTAGTATCAGTAATTAACAAGATGAAACAAAGTTTATTTGAACTGCTTATCGCCATAGCAAGAATGATTAAAATAAAACAATCCAATTTTTAAAGATCTGAAATAANTTTATTTGAACTGCTTATCGCCATAGCAAGAATGATTAAAATAAAACAATCCAATTTTTAAAGATCTGAAATAAATAGTTAATTTAGCTCCACTTCGGATTCAAATATTAAAAAAAAATTTTAAACTGAACAATTACCAGAAGCAGGGAAGACATTACTATTAAATGTTCAATTACTTTAACACNATTAGTTAATTTAGCTCCACTTCGGATTCAAATATTAAAAAAAATTTTAAACTGAACAATTACCAGAAGCAGGGAAGACATTACTATTAAATGTTCAATTACTTTAACACTAAATATTGTTCTAAGTGACCTTCACAAACTCTATGAAAATATTAAACTAAACTATTTTTTTATGATTCGATTAATTCATCTAAATTCAATTAATTCTTCATAGAAATAAAAAAATCTGAATATTCTTATGCCATAGTTTATCTTCATTTATGAAGGAACCAAAAACCAAACATAGGACTTCATTGTAATCTATACTTCTTTGTCGTTTTCTTCCTCCGCATTTGCTTCTGTGTCTTTGTCTTCATCCATTCCTTTCATCATCTTTGAACACATTGCTTTCTCCCTTCCCTTAGACTCCTTTCTCTCTTGGAATATCTAAAAAAAAAAAAAAAGTTCAACTCTACCGTCGGAATATAGGATGAAAGCAATTGTCACCTGTTGACGAAGATGTTTACATGCGTTTTTCACTGCGCCTGCTTTCTCCGCGTCACCGACTAAACGTAGTGCCTCGTTATAATCGCCCAACATCATCTTTGCATGTGCATATCTAAACATATCAACGTTTCTAATAATTAAATTACACAACTCGGTCTATGTAACATTTTAGCCAGCTTTGTTAACTGGAATAGGAATAAATTATTTTACAGAAACGTAGCATAATTTGAATCATTTTTACCGAAAGTATAGTTTGTCATCGTGTGAGGTTACTACTTGTGCTAATCCCACCTTACACGCATTACAAGCCTGTGGTGCCTTCCCAAGTTTAATATAACATATTGCCAAATTACAATAGATTGATTCAAGAACTTTCGCTCTTTCTTCAACATCCTTGTCAGTAACATTCCAGAAATTTTCCAAGTAATCAATTGCACGTCGGTAACTAAAGATGAGAAGGAAGAGAACTTTTGGTCAAATGGAATTTTGGCCAGGATTTGACAAACTTACGCTCGGATGGCCTTAGAATAATTTTTAAGGTTATAATGAGTGTTCCCAGTGGTGCGTAAATTCTTGGCCACGATGTTCAACTGACTAAACGTTAGTTGATTCCTTTCATTCCTGCTCATGTTGGACACTTCGAGCAGCATCTCGGGAGTCAAAAACTTCACAACTCTCACATTGAAAATAAGACTTGAACCTATAAACTCAAATACACAGTGACAAACCATGAACTAATCATGAGCGTCCGAGAGACGTGGGCAAGAGGGTATTTAAAAATATCTACAGAGGGATCTCCTAAGGGGGAAGAAGAGTCTAGAAGAGAAAAAAGGAGGTGGGTGAGAAAGAAGAGAGAAAAGAGGGAGGAGGAAAGGAATGGGAAAGAATTAGTGTGTAAAGTGACTCCCAAATCTCAGAGTCAGAGTCATTGACTCCCGAGTCACTGACTCTGACTCACTGTAGTTTAGGAGTTGACTCAGGAGTCATGACTCTGACCCCATATTTTCGCGAACTGACTCTTGAGTCATGACTCTCACTCTCACTCTCACTCTGAGTAATTAAAAAATGTTTAATATATTCTTTTAAATATAGAGAAAAATTCTATAAACTGTATAAAATTTCTATAAATTGTAGACGTCACTTTGCTTTTTTCTCTCCTTTCGTAAAATTAGATTATCTTCAATCGATGTTGATGAACTTTGACTTTCATTAACTGGAGAATTTTCCACATTTAACACAATTCAATCATCCTCCATTCTTAATTAAAAGTACGTAAGAATGGGACGAACACAAGACACAAACAGATGATTGATATCAGAAAGAGTAAACATTCTTAAGTAAAATGAATGCAATGGATAAGATGAATGAAACGTGTTTGAACATGAATGAATACCAAAAATCGGCTTCTGTGCAGGAAATGCACAGTCATGATTCTGCTACTGATGAGTTGACTCTGACTCTCAAACAGGGAGTGAGTCAGAGTCATACAATGACTCTGACTCCCAAATAATTCATAGTCATAGTCATGAGAGTCAGAGTCAGAATCAAAGTTATGACTCAGGAGTCAGAGTCACTTTACACACTAGAAAGAATGAAAAAGAGGAATACGGAAACACGGATATTCAATAGTCGACGGTTATATAAGACCGAATTTTTATAGCTTGGTTTGATCATATACATTGACAAAAATTGATATAAGACCATGCTTTTGGCCTTGATAATTGAATTCCTCACCTCGTTATTAGACCAGATTTTCTTTTCGTAAGGATCCAAATGCTATATTTGATGAGGTAGATTATGTTTTACTGCGAGAAAAACCTCAAGCCGATTTCAGTTTTGGTACCACACATCCACGATAGACCGTTTTTTGTAAGGTAATTTTAACATCACGCATCACGTTGCAAAATCCATGCCCTTATAACCGTCGACTACTGTAGTAATTAATACTTAGTTAAATATTGAATGGATTAAATTAGTAGGCGCTACTGCTGCCGCTGGTGGAAACACCGTTCGACGAGGGAAGAAGCCCATACACGGCTCACATAATCACTCTTGGATTATTAGAGAGATATTCAACCATCTTGCCCTGATATGGCACCCGTTAAAATATAAGAATTTTCACCAGCAGGAATCCGAGGGGGACATCCAAATGGCCCAAAAGCATACTCGAAATGGAAGAGGAATTGTGCTTCCTCTCTAACTTCCATGGAAGTCAGTCCAATTTTCAAGCCATTAATTAGCCAACACGTCTCATCCAGTACGACAGCTAATGTCCTGTTGCCCGTGGCGGAGTCAAACCATTCAGTTACATCCGGTTTGAATGCTACGTATTCGAAGAAAATTCTTGAGCCAACTGGAGGCTTCACTCCGCTACCGCTTCGAAGAACCTAAAGATTAGGAGTCTCAGTTTATGCTAAATATGCAATGGTATTGCCATATGTATTATATTCATTTGATAAATTACTAGCAAAATTTTTAGGCTATTATCTTATCACATTTATTAATAAGAACCAAGTTGGAATTACCAATTTTTTTATACCACCGTCACTGGTAACATTCTCTGCCAATTCCTCCAAAGTTGACATCGGAGGAGGAGGCTGGTATATATTCGTCGCCTTATTCTCATCGTGCTTAGGTTCTCCAGACTTCCAACTCTGGTCACCATCTGAGTTATCGTCGCTTTCATACAAGTCATTAAGTTCAAAATCCGACTCCAAATTAGCGGTAAACTTTGTTCCCTTCTGCAAGTCCCTGAATGATGTCAACAACAGGTATCGTTAAAGTGAGTTCAACTACACTTCACACATCTTCAGTGTTTCTGACTTACCGCAACGTTAGTTTTTGAAATGAACTAAGACAATTTTCGGAATTCTTGTCAAGCTCCTTTGCTTCTGCCATTCTAATTAAATCAGTCATTCAATTAGTCATATATAATAGCATTGGGTGTTTGGACAGCAACAAACTAGCTTTTTAAAATTTTAGAGCCTAAATTTGAAAAATTGTCAATTCAAAAGAAAAATATTAAATTTAGTATTACGGTGGTCGAATATCGTTAACATTATTTATATTTGTTTACATTCTCGTCATTCCAATAGAACAAATCCTTTTGTATAGGTTGATGCAAATAGAGAAGTTATTATCAATGTGCACAGATCAATCTTTCATTATAATGGGTCTAATCAAATTAGTATGTTGGAAATAATATAGAAAGATGAATAAGTCTCCCTCGCTTAGCATTGAATTGTCATGAAAGCCGGCAGATTTTCGTTGATAGAATGTCCATGCACTGCTGAGGTTTCCTTTCTATTAAAACGGAATTTTTATGGTTTCGTTTTTCCATTTCTCCGCTTGGAGTGAATGTCCGACTACAAAACAGCAGAAGTTAATTGAAATGCTAAATCAGAATGCACAAAACTCCAACTTGAGTATTTAAAGCTTGGGTGAGATGAGATTTCCGTTATAATGCTATTACTACACCAAGCTCTCTTTACTAATAATCTTGCCGTTTTCTAAATTTTATAAATTTTTATTCCAAAGAAAATTAAAAAAAATCTTTAGCAATTAAGTTCAACTAGTCATAAAAAGGCTATTTTTTTCAAAATAGCGCTGGATGAATTTATGACAAATTGTACAATGTATGCAACTGAACTTAACGTTTTTCTATTATAATAACCCTAAAACTATACGCTATGTCGCCTTGAGTTGGGTTCGAGTTGGAAAAGATTATCCCTAATTGCGTTCTTTTCTTCCAGTCTACACATTAGTTAGACGATACCTTCCTGAGATGAAAGAGGCAAACGACAAATGATTTGACAAGTTCCCTTTAGCTTACAATTAAGTTCCCCGGGAAAGTACAAGAACTGAGAGAATTAGTACTACACAAATCCTAAACATGTGACCAACCAAAACCCACTGAAACATCACAAGGAAATGAAAAGAGCAGTCCTTAATCCCTAGCCCTTTTATCGTTACGTTATGTCATAACAGCGTATGCCCTTCAGAAATATCATAATCATAAGACAAAGCAGTATTATTAATTCTTGAAAATGCACTACGATAGTAATCCCATCTCAGCATCAGTTCCCCGATTAACGCTAAAACAATGACTTCAGAGAGACCTTCCAGTGTGCAATAACCCGGGGCATTCATATTCAAATCCCCCTTCCCGGGGCAATCAGGGTTATTGGGGGTTATAAGGGTTATAGGGGTTATGGGGATATTGGTCTTGTTTGGGGCGAGTTGGGGGCACTACTGATCAGGTTTCTGCGGTAAAACAAAAAAAAATTTAATACAGTAGAAAATTGACGAGAATGGATCAAAATTATATTTAATTGTTAACCCAAATTTTTTATTATTTTCGACAAAGTAAATTCAGATATAACCAGCTGAATTCACTAAACTGACTAGTTTACTTTTGAATGAAGAGGGAAAAAAGAATCCCAATTCCCGGTTAATAAAGTGAAATACAAATTTGAATCTTTACGCCCATTAATTTCAATAACCCCCAATAACCCTTTTGCCCCTGCGATATTGAAATTTTAGGGGGTTTAACCCCCAAAAACCCTGATTAACCCATCCCATCAATATCCCCCTTGCACACCCTGAGACCTTCTGTCCTAGTCCTCAGAAAAAAAAATATATTTATATAATATCTTGTTGGGTTTACGAATTTGAGGTAGCGGAAAATGAGGATTGGTTTGGGCTTTGTTTCTTCTGACGGAAGGAAGGACAAGAGTATTTGAAGGATGGAAGGGAGCAAGGATGATAGAGACCTGCCCATTTCCAGCTCACCTGGTTCTACTTATCAAGTTCACGTTTCAAATCCCTTTCCAAATAAATAGAGACGAAAAGTGAAGAGAAATATCTCAATTGCCAAATGTTAGTTCCTTCTTACGCAATACTTTATACTTTGGTCGTCTTCGTATTACGTTACGTTCACATTAAAGTAGTAAGTGCCAATAAATTGGTAACCATTATTAGAGCCTAACAACTGATATATGGTAATTGTAGTAATAAAAAACTTACATAAGTAGCTTGATTAAATTTACGTAACAATGATTATTCAATGGATAATTAATAACAATAATTTGCTTTATCCTCAAGTTGAGGACCTCAACTGCAATGCATCAATTAGGTAAAACAATAATAAAACCCCGTTTGTTGGTGTCACTCACCTTCTGGTCACTTTCTGGAATGCAGCGAAAAGAAATGGTTGATTACTGAGGCTGACTTGATTAGATGGTAATTGCCGAACGAAAAATCTCTTGGTCCTAGATCCTAGATCCTAGATGCTTGATGCTTGACGCTTGACGCTTGAATGGAAATGCTGAAACCTCGAGGACGATCAAGTTGTGAGCAGTGTTGATGAAACTTGACCACTCCTTTGAATTTCAACAATTCAACCACTCCACTCCTTTTCACCACTTTAAAATTTTAATAACTCAATCAATGCAGGAGGATATTTTAGAAAATATTCTCAATTGAGATAATTTGGATCTTATTCAATTAGACATATCGAAAGTTTGAACTAATTAAAAATAATAATTCCAATTCTTGTACTTGTACATGGGAAATTGTAAAATAAAATTTTTATTACTCTTCATAAGCCAATGATTTGATTCCTCTTCACTGGTTTAGGTTTAAAATATTAACCACTCCACCTCTTTCTAAGCTATTCTTTTAATTAAAAATTCTCACCACTCTGCTTCTCCAGACGTTTTAAATTTAAAAATGTGAGTCAGTCACTCCACTCCTTTCCTCTCCTTCAGTCCACTCCGTCAAGGGATAAAATAGTCCAACACTTGTCCTCGTGTTCTGTCATTTTGGATTATTTAGTGAACCTCAAGCCTCGTGGGATTTCAAATTGGCGTGGTTTGGTTTAAAATATCGCGCCTTCAATTTGAGCATCACTGGAGAAAATAGAGAAAACTGAAAATTAATTTGAAGAATGGAAACATTGAGCCTAAGTTTACAACAGAATAATTACCAATTCTAATCAAGCATCGTGGGACTTCAAATTGGCGTGGTTTGGCTTAAAATATCGCGCCTTTAATTTGAGCATCACTGGAGGAAAGAGAGAAAAAGAAAATAAATTTGAACAGAGGAAAGATTGAGCTTAAGTTTAGAACACAATAATACCAAAGTCTAATCAGTCTATCCATATGATTTTGTCAAGTCTATCTGTCTCTCCATAGTCCATCCATTTGAATTCATCTCTCTACTCTCTAAGAATGAGGTTTTATGAAAATTAAATCAATGGATAACATCACGATTCATGAAGGTAACCTCTGATGTGTCCTCTTAAAATAATTTATTTAATTTCTTTTCACCTCAANCTCTAAGAATGAGGTTTTATGAAAATTAAATCAATGGATATCTAACATCACGATTCATGAAGGTAACCTCTGATGTGTCCTCTTAAAATAATTTATTTAATTTCTTTTCACCTCAATAATTTACTACATTTTTAGGCTCATTGTACTAGTCTTTTAGAATGAATGTAAATTTCTGTTTTGTTCCAAGTACCAACTCACTTCAAATACTCACTTCAAAAGCTCAAATGTCAACACAGGTGTTGAAAGACGGTTTGAATGGTTGTGATTTATGAATAGAGAATACAGATAGAATACACCTGATGAAATAAATGATTGAAGGGTTGATTGAATAGGTGAAATTGGAGAAAGTCCTTTTCATTCTTACTCATTGTATTCATTTTATTGACAGAGATGATTTATGATTTGAACCAAAGATACTCACTCCAACCATCGTAATACTTCAAAAGAAAAATTGAAAATGAAAAAATTCAGAACACACTTTCTTCGCTTTCACTTTCATACCATTCTTTTTCTTTTCTTTTTCTTTTTTTGAAAATAACATGTTTATAAAACCCACTTCTTTTTACTTTTATTTTCTTCCCTTTTCTATTTCTGCCTTTATTGTTACCAAATCCACCCTTCCNAAACCCACTTCTTTTTACTTTTATTTTCTTCCCTTTTCTATTTCTGCCTTTATTGTTACCAAATCCACCCTTCCTTGTTAAAAAGTTAAGAATAGGATCTACTAGGAAGGGAAGATGGCGAAGGAATACTGTACCGGTTAGAAAATAGTTCAGTATGAACGGTATCTAAATCGGAACTTCATATTTCCCGAGTAACNTGAATACTGTACCGGTTAGAAAATAGTTCAGTATGAACGGTATCTAAATCGGAACTTCATATTTCCCGAGTAACTTAATCCAAAGTTAATGAGGCTTAAAGCCGTTGTCTGTTGTATGATCTAAGAAGAGTTTAGCTCAAAGTGTAGAGGATGAAGGTAGTGAATAGAGAGACACAAGGTCTCAGCTACCAGACCTGCCAACAGTTGACCTCGATGTGACTCAAGCGTTAATAAAATTAAGGTAAGGTAAGGTGAGTTTTAGTTTCGAGAACCTCTTCCCCCTTTCACTCATTCATTTCATCGAATTTCGACATGTAATGATGACTCCAATTGGATCACAGGTGAAGAAGGAAGGATTTTTTATCACATCCATCCGCATCCGAAAAACTAAACCTATTGGAAATTTTTTTTTTTCAGTACAGGTGAACGACTTCCGTATTGGAGTAATCCGATATTATCACATTTTCACCATTCCATATTATCCTTTAAAAGACACTAATCTAGTTGACTCAAAAATTTAAAATGTCAGATAGGAAGGTACATCATCAAGATTATTATTTCTAGTGATAAAGGGTTCAGTCAATGAGTTTTAAAATAAATCAAGAGGTCTTACTTGTTAGATTTTCACTCTTAAGTTAGGATTACGAATTGATCCTTTTTTCAGTTTCATTTAACTTTGCGGAACCTAAGTGTTTTAATGTCGGGTTCTCGAGGTACATAGCGTGATAGGTGAAAAAGTGAAAAGGGTGTAGTTGATTGGTTGTATTTGGATAGCTGGAGTTTGAGTGAAGATAATAGTGAGGTGAATCCTATTAAGTCCCTCTTTTTGAGAATGTAACCATAGTTGAGTAGTCCATTGATGAAGTTCCTTAACTCCTCTTTTGTCTTCCACTAGACATTATTACCTTGAGTCCTACACACATGGTCGGTGAATGAGGTCTTTCCCAGAAATGGGTGGACCATTACACAATTCAAAGTCAGAGTGAAAGCATAGGGAAACCCTCAAGCGCTTCCTAAAACACTTTCCATATCTCTCAACCAGCTCATTACATTTATTACTTTGTCACAATTTTAATTTTTTTTNCTTCCTAAAACACTTTCCATATCTCTCAACCAGCTCATTACATTTATTACTTTGTCACAATTTTAATTTTTTTTATTATCAAAATACTTTCTGCAACATTTTCAACTTTAGTAGAAAGTAATTACTCTTGGAAAATTATTNTTTTTTTTATTATCAAAATACTTTCTGCAACATTTTCAACTTTAGTAGAAAGTAATTACTCTTGGAAAATTATTTGAAAATTATTAACAATACCAATATCAACTATCAAGTCTCAAGTCTTGCTTTCTACTCTAGCCGGTTAATTATGTTTGAATTTAGATATTTCGGTCTTACACAATTATTATTCAAGGTTGACTAAGATTGGATCAAGAAAAGTGGTACTAGTAAAAAGTACATCACTAAACGGATGTCAACAAAATCAAAAAGAAAATGGAAAACGTAAGGAGTATAACCAGGTAAGATTACAAACTTCCTTTTCTAATGCTTCCTGGGTTGTATAAAAAAATTATTTAACCCTCCAAGAACTGAAAAATTCTAATTGGTAACTTAAGTCAATTTTTCTGAAAATACACTCAAATTTGGTTAATTAATTAGTTGAAAGATTTCTGAAGAAAAAAAAATGAAAGAAGTAGTGTAAATGGTTGTGTGAAGTAAATAAATTTGTATTCAATTGTTTAAAAGTATAAAATGAGTGATAAATTTAGTAAATGATAGGTAGAGATTGAAGATTCATAAGGGAATGTGTAGGTAATTTTATTTTGAGTAAATTGGAGTGTCTTTGTGTGGAAAGAAAGGTAATCAATGCGGAAGAAGGGGGTTTTAGCTCAAGGTTTCATAAGAGAAAGAGGTAGAATCAAAGGGAGAAAGAAGGGATTGGCTTTGTCGGAAGTGGGTGTCTGCTAGAACATTTGGCTAACCAATGGGACAAGTTCTTTTGGGACAGGATCTATACCAAATGGATCCTTTTCCACATCCTCAAAACCAACTTAATCATTTCATTACTACATCTTCCCAATGGATTAAATCAATAATTAATTTATCAAAGTCCAAAAAAAAATTATAATACTATCCAAGCACACTGATCATGGTTAGTTCTCGGTGAGAACTTTGATCCATAACTTTTAAACTTTTAGGTCCTATTTATAGGAATGAAAGGCGAGATGTACGATGTACAGTATGATCCAACAGAAAAGTATTTGGAGGGAGTCATTTTCTCTTTTAATTGAGTGAGGTTCCTTAATGAGCATTAAATAAAAGTTAGGAAGTGAGAATATAACGGATGACACGNTTAATTGAGTGAGGTTCCTTAATGAGCATTAAATAAAAGTTAGGAAGTGAGAATATAACGGATGACACGCTACTAGCGTGGCATCAGTTGTTCACTTATATCTAGCTATGAAAGTTATTCTTTTTCACATGCAATTGAAACTACAAACCTGATATTGAATTGNCGCTACTAGCGTGGCATCAGTTGTTCACTTATATCTAGCTATGAAAGTTATTCTTTTTCACATGCAATTGAAACTCTACAAACCTGATATTGAATTCCTCTTGAAGAATTTGAAGGAAATGAATTTTACATTTACAAACATTTTCGTATGGCAAATACACTCTCGTATTCAATTAACTTACCATGGCCATTTTGGGTGAAAGTTGACACACTTACTGTTTAGTGGATCATTCTCTATTTATAACAATAGGAGATTTTACGATTATTCTAAGACAAGAAATTTTAAGATAATGTTTAATAAAGGAACCAGAAATAAAACAACTAAATTGACCTTATTGATTTTGGATGCTTTCTCCCGCTTCTATCTCATAATTTTCGCGCGCATTCGGTTTTGTTATTTTTTTTTACAAAATTGAGACTTTGCATCCTAACTTGGTAATAGGTTCAACAATAACTGGTAAAAATCTAGACTTCATTCGTTTACAAACAAACGAGATTTTGGAAATTATTGTAGTGACCTCATTGATTTTGGATGGAGTGTATTTTAAATGAAATTACCGACTGTATTCTTAAGTTTCGAACACTTTGGAACTTGACTAAAAGTAGATATAGAAAATAATCTTAAAAAAATCTAAAGTTCTAGAACATCTTACCTCATCTGNACTTGGTAATAGGTTCAACAATAACTGGTAAAAATCTAGACTTCATTCGTTTACAAACAAACGAGATTTTGGAAACTATTGTAGTGACCTAATTGATTTTGGATGGAGTGTATTTTAAATGAAATTACCGACTGTAGTCTTAAGTTTCGAACACTTTGGAACTTGACTAAAAGTAGATATAGAAAATAATCTTAAAAAAATCTAAAGTTCTAGAACATCTTACCTCATCTAAATCTGTTAATAATTAATTCTAAAAAATCAAGACTGGATACCAGATCAATAAATGGAGACCAGACTTTCCAAANGAATCTGTTAATAATTAATTCTAAAAAATCAAGACTGGATACCAGATCAATAAATGGAGACCAGACTTTCCAAAATTATTTATAAGGCAGTTGCTTTCTCCAGAGAAGAGCTGGGGATGTTTTCCCTTTGTCAGATAATATTACAACGGTATGAAAGGCCTTTTCGGTACTTAAAGGAGGTTATTCTAGAATAAATGTAGTGTGGAAAGGAAGTTTAAATAAGGGAGTTGAATCGATTGAAGACATGAATCAATTTCATCTAAAACGAAAAGCAAAAGAAGCCATTGAAATTAGAAAGAAAATTTTGAGAAGAGAAGGAAGATAAAGGGAAATTGAATCCCTCAGAATGGGGGAAATTAAAAGACCAACCGGGTATATTTTTATTTATTTTCTCTTGTTCCTTTAAAGGGTTGAAGTATTATTGGTCTCCGTTGAAAATAGTAGAATAAAGTATAAAAGTATGGAGTTGAGTAATTTGAATCCAAACTAACAATAGAATTTTAAGTTGGACTACTTCAAAACCACTCACTCTCACTTTTACTATGCTCGACCCATTGGTGAAAGTTGGAGAGAAAGTTTACCAACTCTTATAAGAAATTTAAAGTTCATAACGTCCTCATCAGTGAAATGAAATTGAATTGAATTCTAGTTAGTAGTCTCTTATTCACTTATATATAGACGGTGATAATTGAGATAAAATTTCATCGAATCTCCTGTTTCATCGAAATCAGGAAAATCATCTAATGTTATAATGAGATGTGGATTCAAACGAATGAGATTGCTCTCACGAAGTTACCTAGCTTGAGAATAATAAGNTAATGTTATAATGAGATGTGGATTCAAACGAATGAGATTGCTCTCACGAAGTTACCTAGCTTGAGAATAATAAGGCCAAAATTTTTGAAGTTTGAAATTTTATGTAATCATGAGAGATGGATATGATAATGGCATAAGACTTTCCAGCTTAGCTTACACTGCTCGCGTTTACTAAGTTATTAGGGAATTGTNTAATGTTATAATGAGATGTGGATTCAAACGAATGAGATTGCTCTCACGAAGTTACCTAGCTTGAGAATAATAAGACCAAAATTTTTGAAGTTTGAAATTTTATGTAATCATGAGAGACNTAATGAGATGTGGATTCAAACGAATGAGATTGCTCTCACGAAGTTACCTAGCTTGAGAATAATAAGACCAAAATTTTTGAAGTTTGAAATTTTATGTAATCATGAGAGACGGATATGATAATGGCATAAGACTTTCCAGCTTAGCTTACACTGCTCGCGTTTACTAAGTTATTAGGGAATTGTACTAAAATAATGTATTGTTTGTATAATAAGTAAAATGATTGGTATTAGTTGAATTGTGAGTCTGATGAACAGAGTTCGAAAATATCATGATATTTTCAAAAATATCAAAAATATCGGATATTTTGATATATATCAGATATTTTTGATATTTTTGATATTTTTGATATTTTTGTTATTTTTACGCATTTGATATTTTAAACACAGTTCACACGTTAGGGTCAGTTCAAACCCAAATCAAGGCATTTTTAATCGCCTGATTAGGAACTAACTACAAACCAAATTAATGCTGCTTGGGATTTGGGAATAAAATTATGTAAAGCAAAATATCAGAGGTTGAATTTCTTTCATTCATACACTTGAATACTACAGCAGTTTTACGTCGTACATGCTTTACACTTACGCCTATGGGTTCATGGGTGGTCTCTAATTCAAAAACTGTTGTTTAATGAAAATATCAAAAATATCATGATATTTTCCGAAATAAATATCATGATATATATCGATTTGATATTTTCTTCGAACTCTGCTGATGAAGGGATGTGGTGAAAGGTTGATAGGAAATAAATTTTGTGTTGTTGAGGAGATGTGTGGATGAAATAATTAAGTTGAGGTGAAGCCAGTGATGAGTAAGGTTAGGATGATTAGTTTCTCTCTCCGCTTGCTTTTTCCGCTCGCTTTCTCCGCTTAATGTAATATATTTTTCTTTCTCTTTGGAGTGGTGCGCAGAGATTGAAGATGGAGTAGAGACGAAAGGTCCAAAACGGAATCCATCCACTACTTCTATCCAAGAAACGGAAAAGGATGGATAGTTTATTTTCTGTGGATAGTCCTATTTGGACATGTGAGGAGTTAAATTCACCCAATTCCCAAGAAATATTTACTACAACATCCAATATGACGGGATTCACACTTTCTCCACTTGAGCTCGAACCGCTGCCCAGTCTCTTCACTCCAACTACCAATTACAAGTGAGAACTTGAGTTAGATCCTTAACCAATCACCAGTGCTTTCTCCTTCCTTTCTCTCAACTACTCATTCAGTTTCAGTACTCTCCTCAGGATATTATGACCTAGTCATGTACGCACGAACCTATCAAGAGCAGAGGAACATATACGAACAATTAAAAATTATTGACAGGTATCATCTTTACAATTTAAATGTCTCTTCTTTCTTGTTCACGTCTCTGCATGCCGTTTCATGTCTCAACAATTTACTACAATTATCAAATAATCCTCATAATTCTTCCATCTTTCTGTCAACTTGAGAAAATGTTGGTGAAAAGTTATTTGATTTGATAGGGAGAGTCAGTTGTTTCGGGAGAAAAGCGAGTTATCGGATATCCTGTTCTCTTTCAAAGGAAGTCCTCAGGTGGGCGTGACTGTTGGAGCCGGACAAATGTCTCCAATGCCCTATCCCAACTCCTACACACAATCTCAACAGGTAACCAATGAATAAACTAACATCATATCCTCTACACTACAAAACACCGATTCTTATTAATTCAGTATCTACTTGGCTCTTTAATTTAAAGTGAAACTATCCAGAGATATAACTTCAATTTCCTGGGGTTTCTTTTCTAAATTTAAAAATTAAATATGTTTTTTTATTTTAGGACGGATTGTACTTGTTAACCCCTCGATATCCAAACTTTGAAAAGTTGTCAGTTACCTTAATTTTATAAATTTATCTACGTTTTGTAATGACGAGTCGAAGAAACCATTCTCTTGAACACTTTTCTCACCTGTTCATATTTAATTTTCATAGTAGTTGAGGGAATAGTAGTGGTTTTTTGATATTCGTAATACTGTTTGTATTCATTGAGTTGTATACTTGTGTTCTATGTTTTTGGATACTTAACTATAAAAAGTATAAATATTTCATACGTAAACAAAATGTCATCCCTTTTGGCACTTAATGGATAGTGTCTGTCGTATTATTACGATTTTATTAGCATATTTTTGATTTTCAATTTTATCATTAGGCTTCCTATAAAATTTTGATGAAAATTTACCTTTATACAAGTCTATTTAGAGTCTTTTATCGACGGTCGTAGCTTTTTGATTTTAAATATTATGATTTCGAGTTTCATATATATTGCTTAAAATTTTGATTTATTTTGGAAAATAAAGTACTATCCTTCTTAATTAATTAATAAGCTTAATTGAGTAATACTGATAGGAAGCTTTCAGTTGGTAAATCTTATACAGTGCACGACGGTTATAAGAGCACCCTTCCGTCGCTTCGAAATCCTGGTTCCATATGAACAATTTTTTAGGTTGAACTGACATGGTGCATAACTAAAAATAAAACAACTTACCAATTAGTTAAACCATTCATCTTCAAGAATATTCAATTTGTTTAAAAAAAAATACTCATGAAGCTCACTAAACAATTTTCAAAAAGTACCTAATTGGTAAGTTAATCGAAAAAAAAATTTTTTTTTACCTATGATCAAATGGGGGGTGAAATTTTTTCAATAATATTTTGAATCCTCACCCTTTTGGTTTGCCAGCAAATGTCAAAGGTAACTAAAATACTGGTAAAAACCTTGTTTCAGTGGGTTTAAGATGAGCTAAAGAACACCATAGACATTTGGCGGCAAAATATTTAAAATGAATTTATAAAATACGTCAAAATTTAAGAAAAATTACTTCGAACTGAAAAGTGCAAATCAGTAAGTGCCATGAGTACCTATTCGGTTAGCACAACAACCGGTCTACCGGTCGGGTAGACCTAAACTGTTTGCGTACCAGCCTTAATAATGAACTTAATAAATAATC
>NIPM01000013.1:863960-949343 GCA_002738285.1 Holacanthella duospinosa | reverse complement strand
ATATTTATGATGCTTGATGGATGCTATGTACCAATGCATTTATATTATTAAAATAGCAAGTTTTTGAAATCTAATAATTCCGCTCCGGTAATTCGATATTTGTATAGCGGTAATAATTTCAAAAAAACATATTTATGATGCTTGATGGATGTTATGTACCAATGCATTCATGTTATTGTAATAGCAAGTTTTGAAATCTTGCAATTCCGCTTCCGGTAATTCGATATTCGTGTAGCGGTATTCATTTTTGTAATCACCATGGTGCTAAAGAAAATCATCTACAATTTAATTAATTACTACAAAGGAGTCAAGGTGATCAAATTACTCCAGATCTACAAAAACCTTGAGAGTCAGTCTATGCGAGTCAATCATGAGAGTCAGAGTCATGAGAGTCAAAGTCATGATAGTCAGAGTCATGGAGCTCAAAGAACACTAGCTCAAAGTAAAGCGAAATTTTTTTTGTATTTTTTTTTACTTTAATTCATTTCTCGTAAGTGAGGTACCTCCGGAGGTCTAGCCAAGTATCCGTAGCACTTACTAAGTGTGAGTTCACATTCATTTACATTTTGAATTGTGGAGAAGAGTGGAGTAGTGGAGGGGTGGGATTCAACTTTTGTTCGGCATCTTTATAAATAAAATGCCCATGCCCGAAACAGAAAAAAAGAAAAGTTCACAAGGAATTGTCCTGATCTTATAACCGTTTGTTCTTACACGAGGAATTCTTATTGTTCACAGTATATTTTCGTCGGCGCATTGTCACCTGTATAACTAATACAGATACAATTCTTTATAAATGTAGGACCATATTGCGTGTTGCGAATGGATGTTTCAAAGTTTTGGAAATTTGAGATATGGCGCCAAAATCGGTTAACGGCCATTAACGGCTAACAATAACGGCCATTTTAGCCAAACTTTGTATTCNTCTTACACGAGGAATTCTTATTGTTCACAGTATATTTTCGTCGGCGCATTGTCACCTGTATAACTAATACAGATGCAATTCTTTATAAATGTAGGACCATATTGCGTGTTGCGAATGGATGTTTCAAAGTTTTGAAAATTTGCGATATGGCGCCAAAATCGGTTAACGGCCATTAACGGCTAACAATAACGGCCATTTTAGCCAAACTTTGTATTCNAGATATGGCGCCAAAATCGGTTAACGGCCATTAACGGCTAACAATAACGGCCATTTTAGCCAAACTTTGTATTCCTTTTTCTCAGGAATGGGTACTCCAATTCACTTCTAGTTCTTTCCATTCAATTCATTACCACCTTCCCTATATGGGTCTTTCGTTGGAAATTTGGAATAGTTCATATTTCTGCCACAGATGGCGTTTCAATCAATTCTTCCTTAATTCCTTTTATATTCACCCCTCCCTTTTTTTTTTACAAAAATTCCAGACGTCTGTTATAGCGGAAGTATGCACTATTCCAAATTCTAAAGAAAAGACCCTTCTGGAAAAGGTCAAATGGAATTGAATGGAAAAAATCAAAAGTCGATTGGAGTTCAAAATCAAAAGTCGTTGCTGAGAAAAAGGGATACAAAGTTTGGCCAAAATGACCGCTGTGATTATCGATTTCATTGCGATATAGCAATGNTGCTGAGAAAAAGGGATACAAAGTTTGGCCAAAATGACCGCTGTGATTATCGATTTCATTGCGATATAGCAATGTTGGGCTAAATCAGGAATGGCATGTATAATTAGGTATCGAAGGATACTTATACACAGAATTTCACAGTTATTAATGAAACTCGTTGCTGAGTCAGATTCTGTAGACAATAAGAATTCCTCACGCTTATAAGAGCAAGATGATCTTATAAAAAAAGTATTTGGTAAATTTTTTTTTTTTTTTTNTGCTGAGAAAAAGGGATACAAAGTTTGGCCAAAATGACCGCTGTGATTATCGATTTCATTGCGATATAGCAATGGGCTAAATCAGGAATGGCATGTATAATTAGGTATCGAATGATACTTATACACAGAATTTCACAGTTATTAATGAAACTCGTTGCTGAGTCAGATTCTGTAGACAATAAGAATTCCTCACGCTTATAAGAACAAGATGATCTTATAAAAAAAGTATTTGGTAAATTTTTTTTTTTTTTTTTCAAAATTTATTTTTTACTAATCGCTCAGTTCGTCCAACGATTCTTTTCCTTAAGTAATTACAGTGAAACTCGTTTAATGTCAAACCTTCTTCTGTCACAAGTTTCTTTGTATCACCAATTTTAAAATTGCCGGTAGATGATCATGCACTTAAGTGTAAGAATAGGTCACCTTATGTCACTTCGCCTAATTTCATATTTCATCTTGAGTCACCCATTACAACCGCACATATGGAAGTTTACTTCTTAATGACAACTTTGCTGCCATTGTTTGAATTTCACATCTACACTTTTTTTCATTTCTCGAAATTGTATATCGTCCATTTTACACTTTAAGACAATGGGGATAGAAAAAAGAACAGAACTGACAATAAAGCAAAAGTTGCAGATTTTAGCAAACTTAGACAATTAAGTGAGTAGGAAAATTATCTCTGACAACTATCACATTTACAAAAGTATAGTAAGTCAAATTCTGAAAAAGATGGACCAGACTGAACACACTGCAAGTAAAAACACAGTTTAGTTTAACATGAACATATTTCTAGTAAGGGACAAGTTCAGAAATGTCTTGAGAAAATTAAGATGTGGATTCTTTGTAATGTTACAAACGAACGAGCATCGAAAGGTGCTAACTATTTGTTAGAAAATTTGGACAAAATCGTCACCGAAGAAACTGTTATTGTGTGCATAAAAAAATTGCTGACTATTTTCTTTAGGCTAGACGTAAGTAATTTTGAACATTCACTCTGTCATAGTAAAATTAATAGGTAATAAACCAAGATTAACAAATCCTTTTTTGTCACCAAAGACCGTGTTAACACCAAAATTAAAAAAGTTGCCTTTATCACTTTCTGTCACCTTCGTTTTATATCACCGAAAATTTGGGCTCCCTTGGGAGTGACATTAAACGAATCCCACTGTATTTATTAAAATAATTAGTAATTTTGGACTGAACTCTGTTAGGAATTCTAAGCTCTAATATCGCATTTTCAATTGTGGATAATTTCAATTGTAAATTTGCTGGCATCTCGGCTTGATACAAATATTTTTTGAGTGTCGAGACACTCTCTGCTTTTATATCCAACTCCCACTTCAAAAATTACCCAACAAAAGGAAGTTCTTATAACTGTTTTGGTCTTATATAGGTTGTTCTTATAAGGCGTTAATGTCCCATGCTAAATGCATTAGAGCAAACCAAACCCGCAAAACTCTGCTCTTATAACCCGAATGTTTTTATTATATGATGCTCTAATAAACGCCATGCACTGTAGTTGGTAAAAATTAGTGTAAAAAATCATGCGGCTACAGGGGATAAAATAGTTGAGATAAGCCTATATTATTAGTTTAGTTTCACATGTTATAAGGAATATATTTTATTATGATAAATATTATTAAAATTATTTCTAACAATGATTTTTATGTTGATACAAATTTAAGATTTTGACTCCAAATGGATACTCACCTAATTACTGTATTGAACAATCATTTGGACCAACTCCTGGGAGCAGTAATGGACCTAACTTTGCTGCTACTTTCCCATCAATGAGCGTTAATGTTTCTATGAATATGACCATGGGATACTTACCACCAACTGAAACAAGTCTTCAGCACCAGGTAGATCATGCTTATATAATAAAAATTTAGTTTGTACTTTAATAGTAATAATGCTACTTGGGGTTTATCTTATTAGATGCAATGGCCATCAAATGGTGGTAGCCATATCGGAGCACAATCTACACCACCATACTCTTCCTATGCCACATCACCTTCACAAAATTTTTGTCCCCAACCCTGCAGTGCCACATATAGTTTTGCTGCTGATTTCCGTCCAGAATCTACTCTTGATAATTTTCGACCACAATGGATACCACCGCCATCATTTATTCCTCCCAATGGAATCTCTCCTGGTAGGTCATTCACCTCACCAAAACGACAGAAATCCGCCAGTGAGTTTTTGAGGCAGACTTAATAGTTTACACTCATCTTGTCTTAAATTTATACTTAATATAACCTATCGTTTCCAGGGTCTTCTGGAAGTCTTAGTCCCTCTCTCGGTAGTTTTGGATCCAAATCCAACTTGTGTAGAATTTGTGGTAAAACATATGCTCGACCATCAACACTCAAAACACATCTGCGGACACACTCAGGAGAAAAACCATATCGTTGTATAGAGTGTCACAAGTCCTTTAGTCAAGCAGCAAATCTTACAGCTCACGTCCGAACCCATTCTGGTGAAAAACCATTCCGTTGTCCAATTTGTGACAGAAAATTTTCGCAGAGTTCTTCAGTAACAACGCACATGCGAACACATTCTGGAGAAAGACCATATCGTTGCAGACTTTGTAAAAAGGCCTTTTCTGATTCCTCGACTCTCACCAAACACCTTAGAATTCATTCCGGTGAAAAGCCCTACCAGTGCAAACTTTGTTTATTGAGATTTTCACAGTCTGGAAATCTTAATCGTCATATGAGAGTTCATTCTAGCACTTCCTAAACTAAAGTCTTGAAAGTTATTCAAAGGATACGATCACAACGGAATATGTTGACAAGATTTTTGATACATCTAAAATAAGTACTGTCACTCGTATACATATAGATTTAGAAAGAGCTGCATGACTAAACACAAAAGGATTGAAAAGGGAAATTGTCTCAATCCTTAAAATTAACTAAAATGACAAATTCAAACAAGCATAAATGTATCATTCGACACTGACCTCTGACCATAGATGATACCTTCATCCCTCAGGAAGTTAGTTTGATTCAGATGGATTGTCTTAATTTTGAAAATCAATTTTTGGTTTGATCAAGACATTACAAAAACGACCATTCAACAACGTCAGTTTGAGACGACAAACTAATTCCTCCAAATCGAACCAAGAGATTTTGGTCTTTAGAAGTAAAATCGTAAAAGAAAGTAAGTGCTTATCTTACTATTAGTAAAGTAACAAAGCGTAGGAAAGTGAGAGTCCCTGTCGAATAGTACTTGTTAGATAAATGCTTGAAGAATGAGTTTGTGTCATGGAACCCTCTGACCTAAGGGTTCTCAGTCACTGTGGTTGTCTTGTCTATCCGTTACTTGTGAAAATTACTTAATTAATTGAACTTTTTTTTTTTTTTTTTTTTTTTTTTTTTTCAAACTGATTCAGTTTCTATTTCAAATGTATTTTCTAACAATTTTAAAACAAAATTCTAGTCAAACAAGATTTTTGAATAGTAATAATAAATAAGAATAGACCAAGTATAAGATAGGAAAAGAAAGATCTAATTTGGTAATTGATTTGAAAGGCCTTTTTTTTGTAATTTATAAGAATTGCATTGTTGAGTTAAAAGTCCGGTGGTGGAGAAATAGATGAAAAGCTTTTAATTAATAATTATTTTAACCAATTCCCAAAATATTGGCAAAGAGTTTAGCATTCACTCATTCTTATCTAAAACTACTACATGTAAACTAAACATTTTGAAATGAATAAGGAATCTTATCAATTGTAATTGTAAATGTATCTCTTTGACAAAAGTAAAGTTTAGCTTAAAACGAACAAAGTTAACACAACACGACGGTTCCTTCCTTATTGTTGTATCACATTCTCAAAATTCTCAACAATAGTATTTCCATGACTATAAATCAATTAAGATTACAATCTCAATTCTCAACCCAAACACTCCGTCCTACAACCCTCTGACTCATAAATAATCTTAAAAATTTTTATTACATTTTTTACAGAGATGAACACTTTCACTCCATTTCCAAATCCAATATCCAAAAAAAAAAAAAAAAAAAAATCATCCCTTTTCAATTTTTCAATACTGAATAGAAATAGTGGTTGGTTTCTACTCAATCATTGTCTTTGACTACGAAATCCAATGTAAATAATCTAATGAAGAAATCAAAATGAGACATCCAACAGTATGGGGAGAGGGTTTGAGTAAACTAAAGTTATAGGAACAAATTAATCAATCCAACAGAATCAAGGGTATTTTGTACTGTAAGGTTTTAGTGTTCCATTACCTTTCTAAAACAACGATTCTCTCCCTCAATTCTTAAATTAAAAACATCGACAATTTACCTGACTCAATCAGCAACTAATTAATTAACACCAAACTCATCCGTTGAGACTCACATCACTCACTAAGCAATCTCTTGAGATTAAATTATAATTAATTATAAATTATTTACGAATTACTACCAAATTCAATAAGTTCCTTTCTCCACCACTTTTCCACGAGGGATCCATTACTAATTATAAATAACACCAACCAATTTGAAATCAACTAGATTCTATCACAATAGGGTTTCTTGTGATTGATGCTCATGTGTCCAAGGGATTTGGGATGACAATTTAGAACTTTAAATATATTTTTCAATTAACCAAAACAAAACAAAAAAAAAAAAAAAAAAAAACACCTGATGGTTAAATTAATCTAACCGGAAGTTGAAGAAGGGAAATGGGAAAGAAAAGTAACTAATGTAACTTGTAAATATCTAAGTGATTTAAAACAAATTTTTGATAAATCAAGTGACTGTTAATTAAAAGTGTGGATATAAACTAATAGAAAAGATTGATTGGACTGAGAGATTCAAAGACACTTTGTCTGTGTAAAATAAGTTCAAAAATAATTTGCGAGATTGTTGGGTCTGGAGACTAAAAGGTATACTTTTTTTTTTCTTCCTATTGTTGGCATCGGTTTTCAACTGGCATTGTTTCGTTATCATCGTCATCCTCTAGTACTCAACAAAAGAAGGCTTGTTAGGCTAAGTTCCTACCGTATGTCTCCGTAAAATCCACTAGTTTTACACAAGTCACTTTCTGTAGTAAAGTATATTGCTTCTTTTCATCTGGCCAGTAATTTTTTTTTGTTTTTGAGCTTAATTGCATTATACAAAAGTTGTCGGGGGTCAACATGTTGCAATTACTAATCACAATTCGTTGTAACGCTGAAGTTATTTACAAATTGGACAAAAAGTCTTAGGTTAATAAACACAATTTAAAGCTTTGTGTGATGAACCCATCTAATAAGGCTCTGAAATTTAAATTTCTCATTATTGCTACGAATTGATGTGAGCTATTAGTATTAGAGTGAGAAGACGTCGTGGATCTGTATTTCCTGTCTAATAAACTCCTCATAAGTCCCCATAGAGCTTGGCTTTGTTTAGGCCGCAAATTTATCCCGTAGGATTTTACACTTCAATTAATTACTTTTAGTTCTAAATTCTAAATCTAAAACTCTCGTCAGTAACTTTTTCAATTAGTCTCATCAAATGAGGAAGGGATTTTGTTAATCTCCAATCACCTCCAGAAGTGACATTCTCTTCAGACAAAATTCTAAAAAAATTTTGTGTAAATCTCGACATTACACAAAATCAATCCCTATTAACTAATCTATCCCTACTATACTAATAAATTCTCTGGAAAAAATTTAAAAAAAAAAAAAAAAAAAAAAAAAAGAAGAAAAAAAAAGTGACATTATCTTGATCGAAAGTTAACAAATTTCCTCTCTGATTTGATCAGATATTTTACATAAGTTAAGTAATATATATGGTTGGATAGTTAATAGTTAATTACAGGTGATAAATACCACCTGATGGACTAAATTCAGTATTGCTCATTCTTTTACACATGACTCTGGTTCTCGTTTTGTCATAACGAAAAACGATTTAAATTGAAATAGGTACTCTTTTATCTAAAAGTTTCCTAGTATCGTCGAGTCTAATGTTACTAATTTACTCTGTTTGTTCGTTACATCTGTTTGAGGCTAGAGGGGGTATGAGATGTTCGGCTCCTCCAACAGAAGATGATAGAGATGTTAGAATGAACAATCATGAGGAGTTTCTAGTTTCTAACCACTACGTTTTCTGAGCTGATGAGGAAGGATTGGAGGAAGTTGTGCCATTGGGTGTCACTGATGAAATACGTGGCGGTGTGGAGGGTTGTTGGTGTTGGTGCTGGTGGACCGGAGAGGATCCACTTCCAGAATGAGCGCTTCCTCCGCTAGATCCATCCAGATCACTCCCATGTACAACCACACTGAAGTACCTCTCTGGAAATATAATATTTTATCATTAGTATTCAATTACTCTTATGTATTATCCCATAGTCACTCAATTTCATTATTACAATCATGCAGCACAGATGAGATTAGGATTGCTTGTTTTAGTAAAATCACATTAAATTCTGATAACAGCTAGTCTGTTTTCGAGGAGAAGTTTCAACGTTATCTATAGTAGAATACTTGACGTGACTGAAATTAATCGGATAGTCTTAAATCTGTGCCAACTACTCAAACTCAGGTCAATTAAAATTTGATTGGGTAGGGAGCTTAGGAAGTCATCAAAGTTTAGTTTTGAATTTCTTGTAAATTGAAATTCAAAGCTAATGACCTCGTCACAGAAATTGTGTTATAAAAAAGTTACACAAGCTTATGGTACTAAGTGGTTATACTCTTGTGTTTATGCAAGGGAGTAGCTAAACAAAAATATAATAAAACTTAACACACTCAACTTGGTAAAATACATAATAAAGGTCCGGTTCAAACTAAATTTGTGAAGCAAAATCATTGGAAAATTGCCAAATTAAGAAGACGAGGGATTTCTAAAAATTTTAAAAATGTAGATATTGGATACGGATTACTTACAGTTTAGGTTTAAGAGAAGGACGTATTACAGCTGCTGAAATTCATTTGGAATCCCCATTAAATTGTATAAAGTTTGGACAAGACAGAGGCAAGACGATACACAAAAGAGCATAATTTGGACAAACAAAGTTTGTAAGAATAAATGAGAGGAGCACGAAAGACAAGAACAATAATTGTTAATTTTCAATGAAAATCCGATGAAAATGTAAGTTCTGAGACGTGCATTAAAAAGCCAAACAGTCCAAATTGCTCAACTCCATTCTATGAGTCGTCAGACTCACCGTCGTCAATGAGCGTTACACTGTTTGGCTCTACAGGTCCAGGCATCAGTGGAGACACCATCGTATAATCAATGTTTTCATCCAGACTGATGAAAGGTGTGTTCCATCGTGACAATGGCGTTGACCGTGCGCCCACGTTCCTGCTCCCTGAATTGTGTGTTGAGAAGAGGCTGAGATTTGTGGGACTTATTACTCCTGACATTCCACTCATGTCCACTCTCGGATTCACGTTGTTGTAACTGAACAACTACAAATTCAAAAAAGGATTCATATATTTTTATTAAGATTGAGTGGATGAGATATTGAAAACATGACATGCCTTACCTGTCCAGGTGACTGTGAATGAAGATGACTTAACGTATAATCTCTTGAGACAGAATAAGAAGAGCGGGATGAGGGAGACTGATCAGTTCCGGTTGGACTCAATGAGCCACGTGAGTCTCGAGCACTGTTACTCGATTCATTAGAACTCAATGGAGGTGTGTTAGATGTTGGTGGTGAGTTACCAAGTCCTGTTGTTCCGCTCATATCTGTCGATCGTATGATTGTTACTGGTCTTGCCATGGGTCCTGACGGTGGAGGAGGCGGTGGAAGCATTGAACTGCTATAGTAGGCAGAAAGTTTACTATTCACACGAATATTCCCAACCTATTACAAAAAGTAAATTTAAATTAGGTTTTCATTTTTGTAACAATATTCTTTGAAATTGTGAAATAATGTTCCTACTTGAGTCCCTGGACCCTGTGCCTCTTGACACACCAAAGTGACAAAGTCCGAGAACGTGTCATGTCCATTTTCGTGATATTTAGCAGGGCTTCCATGATGGTCATGAGATGCATCTGTGTGGTAATACGAACTACCTCCACCAGTCAGATTGCCTGACCCAAGCGTCGTCACGCTTGTGTGCTGACCCAAACCTGAAAATAAATTATAAAATACACGATAATCTACTGTCTCAAAGAATGAAGCTAAATTAATTGTGAATTTATTGAGCTTAAAAGTTTTTGTTTTCAAAGGCAGTTATAACGGTTTATCATGCTCATGCAGAAATAAGCACTTCCTTCTTGTGTCGTAGGGTTGGAAAAGTGACTCTATCATCGGCAGGGCTTTAGAAGAGATTACCACCATTATCAGAATACTTTTACGTACCCGAAGTTTGTCTAATTGTGACACCCAAGGAAGAAGTTGTACGCACTGTGGAAGAGAAGGATGGATAGGTGTCACTACTGTCATCGGAATTACTACCAAGTCTATTAGACTTCGGAACTAAGTTACTAGAAGTCTTTTCGGAATGGTGGTGATGATTGTTATGATTAGGTTGTTGGTGGTGATGACTATGAGTCCCATTTCCATGCACATGAAGACTGCGGTTCTGGCCGTGGCCACTGTTGTGGTTGTTGGAATGTTGCCGAGTAGGATGATGGACTCCTATGTGGGGGAATGTGTATACAATTAACTCACTACCACCTTCCACATTTCTTCCAACAAGCTAATGACACAGTAACTTGACCTTTAGCACCCTCAACCTATCACTGCTACCAAACCAATAATAGTATTACCAAAGCAGGGTATCTAAACACCAGTGAAGAACACATCACAAGCATCTGCTTGGTTTTTTTTTTTTTTTTGTATTTTATTACTAAAATAGTTTCAAAATGAACCAATTGGAGTGAGTTAAAGCATAAATAAACTGATAAAACCAGAATTAGTCAAAAATTTATATGTTATGCAAAAAAAAAAAAAAAAAATGTCATCCCTGCATGCCTTGCACCTAATAATATGGAGAGCACTTGAAGCAGTTTTAGTGAAAAAGCAAAGAAATGAATAATATTTAGATGCATAAAATCGTAAAATACTGACCATGATCCACTTCAGAATGCCAACTGGCCTGGCTAGAAAGGGACGCTGGACTCTGGCCATAGTAGGTCACTTCGTTGCCCTTGTCTCGACCACTTCCTCCACCGACTTCGAGCGGATCTTCTTCAGAGCTCAGTCTTCTCCTCTTATTTCTGTGTTCGGAAGGTGGACTAGGTAGACTTCGAGGCAATGCTAATGGACCTGATGAAATAATAATAGTGATAATAATTGTATAAAAATAATTTTAAATTAGTTATTCTTACTGTAGGTGCCTGATCCCATTAGAGTCGAATGATCTGGGCCCGGAGGTGTGTAGCTGTTACAATAGTAGCTACTAGCATTCTCAATTTTGATTGTAGGTTGAATTCCATTGGGACCTTGAACAATGGATGCTGCATTCAAACCAGCCAAGACTAAATGTAAACTTAAATCACAAAACTAAGAGTTCTAAGATTACACGGATTTGAGCAAATCAATTTGTAAAGCATCCTTTCTGAATGAAAGGCGGAGGAGATAAGATGTGAGGTAAGTATTGGATAGTAAAGTATGGATATGAATTAGGAAGAGAGGATTGTGATTGGTTGGGAATAAAATAATAGGAAGTTGAATATATTGGATGAGATTGGAAAGTTGCATATGAAAGTGAAATGAATATGTGGTTGAAAAAAGGAAATAGAGAGAATGGAATATTTCTCCCATCCATATTCCATGTTGAATGTATGGAATCGGAATGAGAGATATCGAGAGTTGTATTTTTGTCGACTAAGGGATGGATAGTAAATTGCATCTTGTGTCATCCGACTCAGAAGAATAGGATCGGATATTGCCCAAAATCTATAAGAGGGAGAATTATGAGGTGAGCACGTTGTG
Organism: Holacanthella duospinosa; assembly: GCA_002738285.1. Classification (NCBI taxonomy): domain Eukaryota; kingdom Metazoa; phylum Arthropoda; class Collembola; order Poduromorpha; family Neanuridae; genus Holacanthella; species Holacanthella duospinosa. Next base: position 937,595 of record NIPM01000013.1, on the reverse strand, counting down.
CCGCTCCATTTTATATATACTTTCTCTCAAAATACGTTTCACATTTCAAAATATGGATTCGCCAAGGGAATAACTGGTTAAAAATTTCTTTCACTTCAATCCCTCAAATGTACTAAACCCAATCCTATCACCTCCTTACGAAACTACCTAAATATGACAGATTTGAAAGAATTGAAGAGCAGGAGAGGAAGATATAAGAAATGAAAGATAGAAAAGAAAAGAAATTTATTTGTTGGGAATGAGACTTGTGGGAAATATTTGTTTGACATAAATGTAGGTAGTAGTGGTAATAATTTAGTAAATGAATTGGTATAGAAAGGAAGAGATGGATGGTAGGGTTTGATTAAAACATCAAGTTTGGCAAATGAAATGGGACAGTAGGATGAGTATGGAAGAGACAGAGAAAGTCCTTTCCCCACGTTCTTACCAAATCCAATCCTTAGAATAATAGCATGGACTTGAGTGAGGTTGAGTGTATAATAAGACAAGACTTAAATGCATAGTGCGCTTCCTTGAACATTACATTTCCATAGTGGAACCATAAAAGAATCCAACTCTAACGGTTCTTAGTCTCAACAAAATACTACCTACAAATCATTACAACTTATATAAAATTGAGTCCGTCGACTTTCTCCTTACCTTAATAGACTGGAATGAGTTAAGAATTTTAAAGAATAGAGATTGAGTTTGATTTTGAATGTTAGGTTAGGACTTGGAGTGTGTGTGAGGGGTTGATGGTTAGTAATCGATATAAAGTAGATGAGAGAGACTAGAAATGGGTTATGATGAAAAGATGGGTCAGAGTTATGACCCGAACAACTCGTCAACTTTCTCTCTACCTCCTGGAGTGGTGGTTAGAAAACCGCATAGTGACAAAAGCTCTGCTCTTCTACCAAAAACTGCTTAGTTAAATGGCTAGTAAAGGAGACACCATTTGTCATCAATTCCTACACACAACATTTAGCCACCCAATGCATATACAACAGACCATAAAAGCTTCTGATGATACTATCATGAAATTACTCCACCCAAGTCTACCAGAGACACGCTATGCTGCTCCTTTCACTCTACATAATACACAAGGTCCTTACATTACCACTACTTTCTCTCTCTCTTCCGCCAACCCCATCATCCACACGCACCACCAGAACCACAGAAAATACATGTTACATTTATCCATTACACTACATACATTATGTCTATGACTATTAAAATGGTTATGATTAGTTAGGGTCCAAGAGGAACCACCAACTTTCTCTACCTCAAAAATATCATGCTCTATCTCACACCAAAGAGATTGATTCTCTTCACAAAGTGGAGACAAGACAAAGAGTTAGTTGTGGAGTCTCTCTCTCTATCTAAACTCCTTATTAACCACTTAATTCATAGGACAGGAAGTGGGAAATATTAAATAGGAAATGGAGGAGTGGTGAGGACATACGTCTTTACGAATTTAAGCTCTCTGCTCTCTTGTATATCTCTTGTAGCAAAAAAAATAATTTGAAAGCATAGAAAAGTATGCAGAAATTCTTGAGTCACCTTTGGAGAGACGCCAGAGCTCCTTTGAAGCAAAAACTCCAGTGGCCAATATAGTGTCATTACAGATTACGCCATTGTACGGATTGTGGGCATATCCTGTCGAAATAAATCAATATTTCATCAGTTACTCAATACATTTAATAAATCACTCAGTTGATTCAATTATTCTTTATAAGAAAAAGGAATCAAAAAAAAAATGTAAGGAATTGTGGGTTGTCTATTTGTGGAGTCTGGTAAGTTGGTGGTGACAAGTGTGAGAAGTGAGATTTGAAGGGAAGTGAGGATGACTATCTGAGTTGTGACAGGGAATGTTTCATTGGTAATTACTGATGTGGAAGAGGGAATGTCCGGTAGTGAAAGAATGTATTGTTCTGGTAAATGTGATGAGGTGAAAGGTATGAAGGGAGTAATGATTGACAGAGTGAGACAAGAGATCTGAGTCCTCTCCATGCTAATAATACCTTTTGTTCAATTCTTATGAGAAACTTTTATTTTTCTCTCACATTCCTTCTCATTCTGTCAATGAGAGAAAGTGAGAGAAAAGTGCGGACTAAGGTGTATTGAAGTCCTGAATTGGTCCTTGGTGCCTTGTCTCGTTATTTGGTTGGGGTTTTGAGAAAGTGTCCTTAATAGTTCTACCTCTGAACCTCTGTTGACTGGGTTCTAGTATATTTTTTGACAAGAGTGGGTTTTTGGTGGTGTTGGTAGGGAATTGATGAGAGGGGTTTGTAAGTATAAAAACTCTTTGGTATGAAATGAAACCAACGGACCTTTTCCCTTTCGTAGTCCCCATTCCCCAAGACATACGACCACTATCGTTTGTCATATGAGTTCCAACCAAAGGAGAAAGGGACGGAGAAAGAGCTTTCTCTTTACAAGGACCAGCAAATAAAAATCTTTTTTTTTTTCTTTTTTTTCTCTAACCAAAAGGAATAATTTACAACTACCTTTTTCCTTGGGAATGGCTTATAGAAAATCATCCAAGAAAAACCAACAAACCATGAGACCTGCCCTCCTTCCTCCTTAAATATCACCAATAAATCCAAAAAATCTCAAATAGATTCCTCATCCATACTCATGTCTTTGGTTCAACATTTATTACTCCTCCTTCTTATACATCTCTCACAAATACCACACTTTCACTTTGATCAATACCATCACAATCCTTTCCTTAAGATCATTCATATATCATTAGAATAACATCAACTTATCACTTTTAGTCTTTCTTATTCTTTTCAAAAACTACTTTAGGATCATTTATAATCAAATTCTGAGGTGTAAAACTAAAAGTAAAACTAAAACTAAAACTAAAAGTAAAAGTGTAAAAAAAANTTATAATCAAATTCTGAGGTGTAAAACTAAAAGTAAAACTAAAACTAAAACTAAAAGTAAAAGTGTAAAAAAAAGAAAAAAAAAAAAAAAAAAATTGGTATCTTAATTATAAAAAAGTCTGTAAAGATATTAAGAACGTAATACCTTAANAAAAAAAAAAAAAAAAAAATTGGTATCTTAATTATAAAAAAGTCTGTAAAGATATTAAGAACGTAATACCTTAAATGAGTCCTTGGTTGGAACGAGACTCTTAAAAAGTTGAGTACGAGCTCGTAAAAGACTTAAGAAAGAGAAAGTGGATGTAGTGTGGAAGTGTTAATTTGGGTATAATTTAAATTGAGAATCGTTTAGTCCTCTGTGGGATGTAAATGAGAGTGGAGTGAGTGAAGAGAATGAATTGAAGGAGAATAAGTGAGAGTGAAGGGAAGAAATGAAAGATGAAATAGTCTAGACGACAAGAAAGAGAATGGGAATTGTTATTCTGGAGAAAGTAGTGGTGGAATCACATAAATCCCTATACACGAGACATGAGAGCGATTAAGGGAATGAACATGTTTTAGACTTTCACTAGGTCGTCACCAAAACAAAGACTCACAACTTCGTTCCTCATCCTACAAACATAACACAAACTTTTATCGCTTCCTTAAAAAATACTTTTTACAACTTATACCCCAATCTCTTCAAAATTTTAACTTTAACTCAAGTCCGTCTCACAGTTCCTTCATTAATTTTTTATTCTTATCATTTAAATATAACACTCAACAAACACCTATTTTCAAAACAAATTATAAGACTTTAAGAGTTAGGCAAACAATATCAACTATTATCTCTTTTAACTTGTAGACCATTTGAGAAAGAGAATAAAAAAATAGGCTCTCTTNTCAAAATTTTAACTTTAACTCAAGTCCGTCTCACAGTTCCTTCATTAATTTTTTATTCTTATCATTTAAATATACACTCAACAAACACCTATTTTCAAAACAAATTATAAGACTTTAAGAGTTAGGCAAACAATATCAACTATTATCTCTTTTAACTTGTAGACCATTTGAGAAAGAGAATAAAAAAATAGGCTCTCTTCGGTGGAAATAAAGGGAGAGGATGAAAGTTCAATGAAATTCCGAAGACTAAAGACTCGAGTTACATGATACCTTAGAGGAAGAAACAGAGGGAATCAAATGTAATGATTTATAAAGCTTTTTCACCCTTCAAATAAAAACGCTCTGAATTCTTCCAACTGAAAAGAGGTGAATACTTCCACTTTCTCCAGTTCCTGGAACAAGCATTAAACAAGAAGCAATTCCCATTCTTCCTCTCGAATCACGAATCCTTTCCAACAGACTTCAACACGACAATTCCTTACTATAGGAACAAGTAGTGAGTAAAGAGAAAGTTTAAACGGAAAAGACGTTTCCTTTTTAAATTTAAGATAAAAAAAAAGCAAAGTCTAAATAAGGATATAAGTGAAAATGGATGTTTTTGAGGTGAAGATGAGATAATGAGAGAGTGAGTTGGTTATACGAGAGGTCGTATTCCAAACCCAAGTAATTCCGTCTGATGGAATGGAATGGAATCCAAGTGGCTTCCTTGGAGGAAATTCCCATGGAATCTCTCTCTAAACTCCAGATCTTCTAATAGAGTATAAACAGAGATTTCCTTTTCATATCCCTCCCATCTTGCCCTACATGACTTGTAAACTTTGAAGCGAAAAAGGAATGAGCGGTCCGTTGGTCCTTCCCTCCTCATCATCACTTATATCAACACGTCACCATGTCCAACAAACCGGAGAACCTCGGATCATTGGACATGAAATTTATGCACTTTCAACTATCTCTGTCTCAACTTCTCTCGATTCTTGGCCCATTTACTCACAGTTTCTTGACTTTAGAGAAAAGAAAGAAAAGCTATGTTTCAAATGGAATTGAGAAGGAGAAGAGCTCCGACACACCGATTTTATGGCATCTCCACTCTAGATCTTAATGTTAACCCCTGCAGTGTGTCAATACATGCTTAAAACAGTATAGTCAATTACAAACCGGACTCTACAACTTACAGAAAGATAATATACAACTTATATAAGAATAAGACTAAATCCGTTAATCTCATGAGATTGAGCATGATTCCGGATTTTCTTTGAAAATAAATAAAAAAAAAAAAGGCTTTTTTTTTTGGCTTTTTTTTTCTGTTTTTTTTTTCTTCTTTTTTTGGAAGTGGAAAGGATTTAGAATTTTGGTTATTTGAATATTATTGGATTCTAGTATTGTGAAGTTGGATTTGTCACGTCAGAAAGTTTGAGACTGTAATGAAGATAATATTATCCATGCCTGTCCACATAATAGAGAAAGTTAGCACCCCATTTCTATAAACTTTGTTCACTAGAAACTTTATTACAGACACAACCACACTCTCTGCATGTTTATGGATAAATCATAGGGAATTGAGTTTTGATTTTATTCTAGGAAAATATATTCATAGGATTGACCAGGAAAATAGTAATAACAGAAGGAAGATTTTGGACTGGGATGAAGGAGATATTAGATTAGAGACCTTCTCCGTCTCGGAGTAAAGGAAATCCAAAATACATGGAGTTGTAATAAAAGGTTTTGATTTGGAATATCCTCAGTCCTTCTTTTCACTTTCTGACTCAGAGACTGAGTTTGTCGAAGAGATTCGATGAATATGAAGAGGTTGGATTATAGATAAGGAGGGATGATTGGGTGAGTCCGTTTGATCAAGAAGTCTCCACATGATTAGAATGTGAACCCGGGTGAAAGTGAGAAGGACGTGATGAGAAAGGGTGTGGTAATCTCTGAGAAATCTGATAACATAAATTTCCGGGTCTTAGTTCCTGACTCCACATGACGACGACACTTCAGCACTTTTCCATGCAAATTCTTTACACACATACTAATTTGCATAGAGTAGTCTCTCCGGTGGAGTACATAAACCACTTTCTCCTGACTATTAAAATAGTTGGGAGAGAGTCGTTAGGACGGAAGAGGGAAAAAAAAGTGTGTTGCCTTAAGACTCGGAATTTCCCTCTTCATCTCCTTATGAGCCATTAGAGCGATTAAGACAATGGAGCCGTTGTCGCCCAGCTACCGCAGCTTACATTACATAGGGAAACCTTCAACAAACTCATTTCGTCGAGACTACTGAAGGCACTCAATGAGGATTAAACCTCTTCTCCTTTCTCCTCGACTTTCAATCCACTTCATGTCTTTCTCAGAAGACATGGAGAGATACATAATAAGTACAAATGTTGTTCTTTATTCCCTCTCTCCCCCTCCAAGGAATTACCAAGGAAAACTTTTTCTCCTCGACAAGTTCCCTTTCTCTTTGGGAACTGGAGCCTTGAGAATGGGTTTTAAAGAAGAAAAAAAAAAAAAAAGGACCGACCCACATCTCAACTCTGAGAGATGCGATAATGTGCTCAAGAGAAAGCTCGAATGTGTAAGGGGGTGGGGGAGGAGGAGAGATTTACGAACCTATACATCAGCACATAATGTCAGGCCGCTTGCTCAGCTACCACTCTCTTGAGTCCCTTGGAAGAGATAGAAGGGCCCAAGGGCTAGAGAATGGACTCATAACTACCAATTCCTATTATCTATCCACACATCCCACCATTTAATGCTCATCCTCTCAACCACCTCTCGCCACACCTTTGCTCCACCGACACCTCCTTATCACCCCCTCCATCAAAACCAAAATCAAGATACTTCTAAATCATTATTTACTTTCTCTCAAAGCCAACTATTTATTACAACCAACCAATCCCTATCCACACTCTAGTCCTCTAAAACACAGTCTCAGCATCTTGTCTAATCATTGGAAACACTTCATTGGCCAAAGACACTTGAGAGCACTCATATTGCTCGAGCCAAATCTTCTAAATAAAATATGACCTTTCAGAGAGTTTAGAAACAGGAGAAAGGATCGGTCGCTGAATCTACACTTTACGAAAGGCGGCTGTAAGAATAAATCAAATATTTCCTCTTCTTTTTCCACTTCTTCTCAACCGAAGGAAAGTCCTAATTGAGAGAATCTCGTTTTTAGTCAATCAGAGACAGAGTCTAGATTTTTCAACTCTTAATTCTCTAAAAGAAAAGCCTCTCAACTTGCTTTTCTTATCTCTAGATTAAAATCAAAAGGAAAGATAGATATTTAGGCTAAATGAGAAGTTAATTTCTAAACCTGATTATTTATGTCTGAGTTCTTCTTGGTTGAGTTGTCTAGTACCTTGGCTAATTCGGAGAAAGCAGAGAAAGGACATGATGAAGGGGGACTAATTAATTTCTTTTCCAAGAGACAATGAGACGATAGGACGGAGACAGTTAGGAGAGAGGAAAGAGCCAATCCTGAGATCCCAATCCAATAGATTACCCCTTTACTTATCTCCTACTTCTTCCTTTGGATTTTGATTCAATTAACTAAGTACTTTCGAATAATTAGACTCCTTACTCCAAGACTTATCCCAATGCCACTTATTCCAACTTTATACCACTTCCCCTCTCTCACTCTCGAATACAAATTATCATTCAGGTGTCATGTCAATTCACAACACTCAACCACTCCACACCTTTTACTTTACTTATCATTCCTTATCCCTTCAAAATTCCTATTCAAATCAAATCAAAGGACTTTTCACCCAAAAAGTAACGAATCAATGGGAAAGGGGACAAAGGTATACTCTTTTAGTTTAATGGAATCTTTCGTAAAATCTCTATACTTTCTTTACTCTCTCCTCAGCCTCTTTAAGTGTTGGGTATGTAAAAAAAAAAAAAAAGATTGTTTGGGTTGAAGAGAGTTTTGAGTAAATAAGTAAAATCAATGTAAAGGTGAGTATTTGTGAATGAGAGTGATTGGTGGTTTTGTATGAAGTAAAAAGGAGTGGTGGTTAATGAGAGTCTGAAGAGTCCCAAGGGAAGAATGTTGGTAAAATGAAAAGAGAAAGCAGAGAAAGTCTCACTCACCCTTCAACCCTCTCTCCTCCTCCTTTTCGTTATTATTGTCACACATGCCGCTGAGGATATCTATAAAAAAGAAAAGAAAGAGACCATAAATTATTTTACAGGAACCTCAGGTCCTTTCATGTCAACACAGCAACACCAAACACTCATTAACACCAGTCCCTTAAAACAGTGGTCCTCATTAGAATTTTTATTTATTACTTCTCAAGACAAGAGACGTACTTCTATAGTTGGGTCTAATAAATTACAAGTCGGTGAAAAGAAAGAGGAAACCGGAAGAGGAAAACTGAAAGTCAGATTGGGGACAGAAAGTGATACGCGGAGACCGGAATTACCTCACTACTTCTACTAGAAGACGTCTTATATCAACCTAACCCAACTATCTCATACAACTTTCTTTTATACACACTTAACAGGTAGGAACATTACTTTTAATACTAAATTACAATATAGAGTTCACAGTGCTTGAATTTTTTTAAATACTACCTTACATCAATTCCAACTATTTCATGAATAGTTTTCTTTTTTTTTTTAAACTAGGTCTTATAATTTTTAGAATAGGGTAAGAAAAAAAAAATAATTTTTTCCCCTCCACTTTCTCTGTCAGTGAAAGAAGATACCTTTGCTCTTCTTTCACTTTCATCTTTCCTTCCTGCCAAACTCAAATCCATCATCCCCTTTACATTAGACCACACCAGGGTTCCAATGATTCTAACTTTACTCATCCCTTTTACTCATAAAGTTAAGAAATCTTTAAAAAAAATTGGTTTAATTTATTAAAAATCTACTTTCATCAAAGTTTAAAGTCTAATAATGTCTTGACTTACCATGACTGTTGATGAAATTGGCCAAATACAAATCCAACTCTCGGACGGAAACATTTATGTGGTACGGGTTGACACAAAGGCCAGGATGGAGACACTCTGGTGATTTTTCCAATCTCTCTCCATCCGTACTTTCTAAAGGTATTGCTTTGAATAGGATTACCATCACCAGATCCAACCGCCACACCTGACAATTCATTAACAAAAATATATTAACTCAGAACTTTTTATATAAAAAAAAATTACCTCATCATCATATAATCAATCTCATTGAGAAGTCATTGAAGAAAGTATGTAAGAATAGTGAGAAGGGAATTCTTTGGGAAACCTCAAAGCTTCCATAAGTAATGTAATAAAATTGAGTTAATAAGATGATAGAAGAAAATAAGTAGAAAAGAACAATACATGTAGTTTAGATTTGGGGAAGATAAAGAGACGAGAGTTGGTTTCTATCATGCTAAGAATATGGTCTATTCTATGGAAAGCGGAGATACAGCTAGGTCAGCACTCTCCGGCGCCAGATGAATTACATACATACAAAACCATCTTCTTAAGCCGTTTCCCACACACTTTCCCTTTCTTCGCCTGTTNTTTTTTTTTTTTTTTTTTTTTTTTTTTTTTTTTTTCTCTTGAAAAGATTCCGTCCGAATTCGGGTCGAGAGGACTAACTACAGTCCAGCTCACACAGATCATTCCGATTTTCTAGTCTGTCCTCACCACCATTATCTCCACATATCCATCAACCCTCGCCTTTTAACACTACTCCAACAAAACTACGAGACAATGTCTCAAAAGTTAAGAAACTATGAAAACATAGACCATTTACACCAACTCATCACCACTTTCTCCACTCTCCTTTCTCTACGAATCATCTCAACTAGGAATCTAAGAATTAACGCCTCCACTCACTCTTTCTTACATATCCAGTCTCAGTCTCAACATATGCCAAGACTCTTAGGTTTAATTAATTAGAAAGTTCAACTACTTACAACTTAATAGGATTTAATCTTTCAACTACATTTCATTATATGCAAAAACTAAAGTAGGAGCATCTTAAAAAATAAAATAAAAAACAACATCATAGGCTAACTCCAAACATAGGGGAAAATAATATCTAAAGTTTGTCGTCTCTGAACGATACAGTATACTAGGATTTCATGCCCAATTAACGTTAACAGAGGTTGTCACTCAGAATGGTTTTTTCCTCTACTTTTTCATTTCTTGGGACATTTTTTTTTCTTTTTCTTTTTTTTTTCTCAACTAAATTTATAGAGTAAGTAGGCGAGAAAACGGATGGAAAGGGAAAGTCGGAGGAGAAAAGAGACTGGAAACGCAAATCAACTTCTTTATCCATTGGATTTGAGTAAGAGAAGATAAGTTGAATTAAAAGATGATTAAGTGATGATTTGATATAAATTTTTAGTAATTTTTATAATTTAAGTCTACCTTGTCTGCTTGGCGGAGGCAGTCAATTCTCCTCATCTTGCCCTTCTGATCAGGATTTGAGAGGACACACATCGCTGGCTTTTTCCCTGTGATGGACAGGACAAAATCTTCACGGCACTCTTGCGTGATGTCTTTTCGTAATTTACCAAGGAGTCGAGAGGCCCACTTTTGCTTCACTTCCACCTTTTCATTCTGAAAAAAAAAAATAAAAAAAAAATAAATTAAATATAAATATTACTAGATCCAAAACCAATCTTCTGGGATGATGATATAAGTTATAAGGAGAGGGTATAGTAAAGTATTGGAAGAGAGTTTCTTCCAAACAATACAAAAATCAAGTCCTGAATTTGATCATAATTTAAATAATGGGACTAAAAAGTTTGTGATAGAGTCTGAAGATAAAATATTTTGAAAGATAAGAATAAGAAAAAGAAAAGAATAGAAGAAATGAGTTCAGTTTTTAATGTTGGTAGAAGAAGTCTTTGAATTGTAATGAAATGGATTTGATTACAATTGAGTAGATTGACCCTCTTCTCTTGGGTTGTAATTAAGAGAGTGGAGTGTGGAAGTGGTGGGAGAGAGTGGGGGTGGTGGTGCTGTGGTTACGGGATCATCCACAGTCTCCAATTATTACGACATAATTCTCTAAGACTGTGGAGTGGAGACTTTCTCCGTATTCTCTGGGTCTGGTGAAAGGGAATGGTTTGGAAATAGATCAACCTCCGGGAAAAGCTCTGAATAAAGCATTCATGAACCTAGATGGGCGTCACGCCTGCTAATGCTGTTCCTGACAGGCCATTTTTTATAATATTCTCACAATTATTATAGGCTTCTTTTTCTAACCATATATCCCTAGATCCCTTCATTTCCTCAATATCCTCATTATAACATGTTATTCAGAGTCTGTTTAGAGTTAGAGCATGGACAAGTCGAGAGTTGACTCTCATTGTCGGTAAACTTAAGGAAAGAAGAGCCACTTCACTTAACTTCCTCTCCTCCATCCCCACTCCAACCTTTCACAACTTTCTCCACATATCGGAAATGTGCATTACTTGAGATACTCACTTCCTTCCCTTCCTCACTTGTTAAAAAATAATACCGTTTATCTCAATTAAGTTCAAGTCTTTTAACAACTTTTACACTTTCCAGTCGGGATTAAACAAACTAAAGACTCTATAACATTCTCTCATCCAAGGAAACTTTATAAATTATTTCAAATATATAGCCCTCTCTCTCTCTCATTCATTTATATGTTATTCAAAATGGTCATTGTTGAGTCCAGACTTTGAGTCCGTTTGTAATAGAAAGTGGTAATGAAATTGTATGAATTTAATCCACAAATTAAGAGAGAACATCCCTTTGAGGACAGAGTCTGGCAAATTCCCAGGAACATTTAAGTTAAAATGAACATTTATACCTTAGGATAGAGATAATTATACAGTAGGATGAGGTTGGTAGGGTTGTTAGTTTGTAATATTGAGTCCAAGTCAGTAGCTGTGATTAGTTGGGGGATTTAAATCTTGTCTCCTAATACACAAGTGGGACTCGTCTCATTCTATTTGGAAGGAATCAAAAGCTGACTTAACCTCCTCTCCTGCCTTTGGCGGAGAGAAAATCTCTATTAGATCCTCTAACTTTCTCTACAAGGAATTGTATTTAGTAATTTAAAGACATAAAGGCCTTAATAGAAGAGAAGAGTTTGGATTTATCGGACTTGTGGAGACTGTGGTTGGGTCTGAATGCTTGACGGTCAAGCAATAGGCGTGTCAATGGGTCCGATTCAGAGGCAATTGGTGCTGATTAAGGCAGGGAGTTTGCCGTGATTTACGAACTCTACAAATTCGTTACTCAGCTACATTACCTTTTTTTTTTATTTCCATTCCTTGCTTTTGGTGAAATCTCTCCTGGGTCCAACGCTTTCTCTCACTTTCCCTCACTTTTTTTTTTTTTTTTTTTTTTTTTTTCTTTTTTTTTTACACAAGACAAGACCTAGAGATTGCGGAAATTCATCTCGGCGTCTCTGTTTAACCTCTCCCGACTCCTAAGGTCATCCACTGCTAAACCCACCCGTTTCAAATCCAGTCCATGTGCTCTCTCCATCTCTTACTTAAAACCTAGCTCAAGAAAACTGATAAAGAAATTCCCCGAAATCCCTTTTCATCATAGCCGCAATAAAAGTGAATCAAGTATCCTTTGTCACGAATGAGACGATTTGAAAGAGTCTCATCAAACTGGAAATGCAATAGTGCCAGACGTCTTAAATCTAAAGACTTGAAAAGTCAATAGTTTCCGTCTAATGTGTATACCCCTCCTCAAGTTAAAATATAAAAGATAAAATGAAAGAAGGTTTTATGTAATTAGACTAGGTTGATTTAAAAGTTTGTCATTTCATATTATCCTCTTTCCGGTAAGTTAAAGGAAAAGAGATGTAAGAGAGATGGAGATGTAGATAGTTATAATTTTTAAGAAAGGAGTAGAGTAAAATAATTTGTAAATGAGATGTTAGAGTTAGGAATAAGGCCGGTGTAGAATAAGTCCATATTCATTTGTTATTTGAGCTAACTGTAAGAAGTCCTAACATCTATTACAGAGATAGACAAAAAAGAGACAAGCGGACGTGGAGAGAGGAGCAGTAGATATTTTGTATGGAGAAAGTAGAAAGATGCATGACCTCCCAAATACATGTCTCAGATGTAGTCATTGTTATAAAAGAAAAAGGGCAATGTCTGGATCTCTCCATATTAGAGGATTTATCTAACATATAGGAGAGACATTAGGTACATTATGTATCCTCCATCTATGCATACATGAATGTACGAGACTAATCTTTGGAAACGTAAATGATCTCAGAGAAAGTGTATGGAGCGGAGGAATGGGTGTAAAGTCTCTAAGAAAAGCCCGAGTCTGAGGAAATAGACTCAGATGTAAGTGTATTATAAATTGTGGTGACAAGATTGGAATCAAAGATAAAACTTGGTCTTTCCGGAACTTGTATTTACAAAACAGAAACTGAGAAGAATGCAATAAGTCGACTGGAATCCTCTCCTCAAAGACATCATAAATAGCCCTACCCATGAACATGAACAATTTTTACTCCACTTTCTCCCATTTTATAGAAGAAAACTTGGGTCTGAGTAAATACATAACTGCATCTATCGTTCTATTTATCGTCTCTAACAAACATATCTTACACCCTACAACCATCCGAATTACATACATTTACTCATACTTTCTCTCAGTCCTCTCCAATAAGGAGAGAGAACCAAACGGAGTTACCAATAGATATACACTACCTTCTATTATTATTATCTACTCTATCAAACAAACATCCTACCACACTTTCTTCTGCATTATATCCACTAGTCTACTTATGTTCATATCTTGTCAGACCAATGTGGTTCAAGGATTAGTGAAACAATGGAAATGCACTTGGGAAACTCTTGCCAGAAACTGATGATTTTTTTTTTCAATTCAAGTATTATTTTTTTTTTTTTTCAAAAGTTATATTTTTGGTTGTAAAATTGGGTAAAGGGGTTTGTTTGATGTGAGAATGTTGGTGGAGAAAGAGAGAAAGTGAGAATCCGTTCTCACCCTCTGGGTGAGAGTCTCGACTATCTCAGTCTAGAGAATGGGGCTAAAATCCCATCATTCTCCTTATCAGAGGCTCTTATGTTATTGGAAAAGTAATATGGTGCTAATTCGTAGGCTGAGAGATAAATACTACTTAACATTGAGGAAAGCTTTCCCCAACATCATTTGAGTATTTCAATGACTCTCTGATACTACATATTACTATTACTTTCTCCACGGATGCATAAATTGAAAAGGAGACATTGTCTTCCAACTTCTCATGTCCTACCTTCTCATGTCTTGAATTGAAAGTGAAAACTTGGTTCGTCCTCCACAGAAAACATTAGGAATTGTCTTGAGGACTCTATCTAATTCCCTCCACCTCATATCTCTCACACTTGTCTCATTGCCAATATTTTGAATCTCTTCCTTAAGATACCCTTCCTTTTTTTTCTCCTCTCTACGTCATTCGAATTCACCAACAACAGCTCCACAGTATTCGCAGAGCGGAAAAGGTCNTTTAAAAAAAAAAAAAAAAAAAAAAAAAAAAAAAAAAGTAATAATAATAACTTCCGAGGCCTGTAGCTCCGTCTCTAACTTTTCAAACTTTGAAAAAATCTTGTAAGATTCATGAAGATGACTAAAGGACGTTATAAATAAGTATTAATATTACAAGAACCACGAAATTACAGCTAGCTGTCACTCTCCAATATCCGAATCTCAAATTTTTTTTTTTTTTTTAAAAACACTTTCCTTTCCAACTCTCATTTTAGTTTATGTTTAATAGTCTTTAGGAAGTTGTAATTAGAATTGTAAGTTACTTGACCCTTTCTGATAATTTGGAGACTGGAGAGTATATTAGAGTCCATTGGACTTAAATTTTTATGATCAAGGGTCAAGTTATTTCCAAAGATGAATCAGTTTACCAGTATCAAATTGTCTGATGAGAACCAATGAGTCTAGAAGTAATAAAATGATACTAAACCTATGAATTTAATTGAAGAAAAGTGAATAAGTACCGGGAAAGGTATCATATTTTATGAGTAAATCTCTTCTACCGTTGTTAGAACGGATGTGTGAGACAAGTCTGTTGTCTTATGGCGTGAGAGTAATTGTTGAGAATTCAAAGGTAAAATAGATGAGGTGAGTAAGACGAGGTCAGAGGTAAGAGGTCAGAGGTGAGGGTGGAAAATTGATAAGAAAATACTTGGATGGAGATTAGAATTCTAAAGGAATTCAAGTCAGTGATTTACCTGAAGCTCTTCTTTGCACCTTCTTTCTTCATCCAGAGACATTCGTTTCTCGTGTTTTTTAAAGTACTTCCGTTTTGCTGCTTGTAGATTGAACCAAGTGTATGAGAAGGCCTTTACATACGGTAAGAGCGCTTCAATAAATGGATGGAATTCATCCTGTAATGTAAACAATTACTACTTTAATTAAGAAGAAATTATATAAAAAAAAAATTTTTTTTTACAGTCTCTATTGTTAGAAATTTTTGAATTGGAAATATACTAGTCTATCATATTTCATGTTACGAATGAACCTTTTGTCTTTGAAGATAATTAAAATTAAAAATTAACTCATAAAATTGCACAACTCTGGGTACTGAACAATGGAAAAATTCTTTGACTCATTCAGACATAATTCTAATTGTAGAATCAAAAAAAAAAAATTATATAATAATGTTAAATTAACTAAAGACATGATGGCATGGTGTCAAAAAATTTTGAGGTAGGCATAAAGGCTGTCTCGATCAATAATTTAAAATTTTAATTTCCTATTAGGTAATTTCTTCAAGACAGGAAATCATAATAATTTTTATTGTGCAACTCACTTAACAATGTCTTAATAACAAAGGATTCTTTTTCAAATCAAAGGTCGTAAATTTCTTTAAAATATAGAGAAAATGTAGATTGAACAGGTTTTCAAGTCTAAATTTAATATTTTGAATGCATACAATAATCGTAATGTAAGTATATAGCCTTGTGAAAAATTTTCTTCATGAAACTAAGAGCTAGAGATTCTTAGGACAAGTGAGAAATTCTAAATTTAGCTTTTTTTTTTTTCGGATTCACACCGAGAAATTTAGTAATACTATAAGACATGACCATGGTGTTTGTGTGTACTGTTATAAGTTGTATAACCAACAAACTTCCCTCTACAAAATCCTCTCTTCTCGCTTCTTAAAATGTATAAAAAGTCTTCCTAACTGCGAAGCAGTTATACCAAAAAAAAAAAAAAAAAAAAAAATGAACCTACTACTGAGCAACATAGGGATATATCTTGAGAAAGTCAACCTTCCGTTCTTATTCCGACTTGAAGGAAACATAAGTGTGACATACAGAACTTTTCACTCATCTTTCCTCTAAATTTAATCTAGGCGTAAAAAAAAAAAAAAAAAAAAAAAAAACAGTCTCCATTTTTCTGGGACAAAGTTCAGGTGATTTTAATCCTTTCAATTTTCTTCTAATTATTTACCATTCAATCAATCAAAGATTATAGTGAGAATAGAAACCCCATAATTATTAGACTACTTATAGAGTAGATGAAGGAGAGATAAGAAATTGGATACATTACCATGATATTCGTGTCGGCGGAGAAGGAAGTGAGGAGTATTTTTGCTCCTGTTCAAATTACCGGTATTGAAGAAAAATATTCTGGATGTTAGTAATGTTTACAAGAACATAGAATAGTGGTGTATAACTATTATAAAGAAATTTCTTTTTTCTTAAATCTCTTGTCTTACTTCCGGAAGAGTCTCAAGACTACTACTACTCAGAGTGAATGAGGGACGCAATTACTGGAATCTTGACTAGAATACTTGCTTCTTTTTTTTTTTTNAAGAAATTTCTTTTTTCTTAAATCTCTTGTCTTACTTCCGGAAGAGTCTCAAGACTACTACTACTCAGAGTGAATTGAATGAGGGACGCAATTACTGGAATCTTGACTAGAATACTTGCTTCTTTTTTTTTTTGTGTTTGGAATGAAAGTGAGGTATTGGTATAAGTGTGAATTAAAATTCTAAAAATTGAAGAACAACAGGTTCAAGAAGAGGATCTTAAATCCACTTCTCGTCTTCTGTTGTAACTGAAAGGAAATGTTGGAAGAAGAGTCGGATTTTTATCATATGAGATGAGAAGTTAGAGTTCCCTCATCAGGCACAACGTGCTTTTATTTCGGAGATGTGCAGGACGGGAGTGAGTGGTTCTGCCTACAATACCCTCCAACCCGAGAAAGTTAGACCCAAAGACCTCAAGCACCCCTACTTTCTCAACCAAAAACTACCCCTTCCGTCACCAACCACACTCTCACTTATCATTATCTATTAATTACTCTATTACCACTACCTAATCAACCTTTTCTCACTCATATTCACTTTTTATCAAAAATAACTACCAAATATTACTATTTATACTTACATCTCACTCATTTAGTCTATCTTACAAACTCTTTTAATAACTATAACTTGGAATTTCTTTTCAAAATATACTTTTTTTTTAAATCAAATAATAAAAAAAGGTTAGGATTTACTTGTGTTAGATTGAACATGTAGGTATATGAGCGGTAGATATTTCTCCACAATGATTTCCGGTTGGGATGAGAGAGAGAGAATTAATCTAAGAGTAAAGGGTTGAGGAGAGTCGGAGTAGGTTAGGTTGAAAGGGTTCTAAAATGAGCTCAAAAGATGTTTGAGTCTCAATCTGAGTCTGAGGGATCCTTGGAGTCCTAACTCATCTTACCTTTTACTCATCAAAAATACATTTCATGATTGATGAAGTCTTGATTCTTTTCTTCCTTCTTCATAATCAAGTCTAATCCCACCCTCTCTACTCTTCTCTTTACTAACCAAAGTATTAAATCTATTTCTGATGCTCAATTTCCTTAAGAAATGGAAATAGTAGTTGAAAAGATAACCGTGTAACTCAAACGCCTTGTCAGTTATGTCGTTAACTAACCAAATCAATCCGATAACAAGAGCCTAACCATTTGGTTATAATATACTTTTAAAACAACATGAGACATAATATCGTTTCTTAGTCTAGATTTCTAGAATTTTATTCCAGTTTAATTTATAAAAAAAAAAAAAAATTATAATCTAGTTTAAGTCTGTGAGTACGTAACACAGAAGACAGCTTATGAAATTCCATGTGTAAATTTTTAAGTATAATTTATTTTCTAGAGGATTTCAGTACTCACCGGAAAAGAGATAGAAATCAACACTACCTGTTAATACCAACTAATCAAAAAATAGAGTTGATCAAATCGTATGATGAAGACACCTAATCTCTTGTTCTAACTATAAAAGTTTTGCCACATAGGTTGGATAATAAATCTACACCGCTCATTCATAACTATACATTGTAATTTAAATTTCAGTAACGAGAAAGAAGACAATTGAATCAAAGGATAATTCGTTATTGTTATTATTTAATAAATTACAAGTTGAGATGTGTGATAGTGGTAGTGATAAGTATCTAAGGAACTATGTGAAGTTAGGAGTTGGAGATTCCCTTATAGAAGAACCATCAACTTAATTCTTATTACGGAAACAATTTAGTGGGATATGAAGGAGCAGAATATGAACAATCTTAAACATCTAGTAGGATTAAAGGGCACTTAAATAAATCATTACTGACTTTTTCGCTTATTATTACTCAACTTCTACTTGGCTAATTTTTTCCGTCGACTGGAACGGAAGTTAACAAGATTCGGTTCACAAACCCAATTTAATTGCACTAACGGACGTTTACTAAGATTTTCATTCCATTTTCTAGACTTTCTTAACGTTTTTTTCAAACAATATATCATTACCAACTATACCGCTAGACGATTAGTTGAGATTAAGATTTAAATTTAAATTTAAATCAACTAACATATCAAACGAAGTAAAGGGTGAACAAAACATCAAAAATCTTTCCTTTCACTTTCTCTAAAATTGGTAAAGTAAACTCAATATTAAGTAAACTACAGGGTGAACTTAATCCGGGCCTTCTTTCTTCGCCTTTCACCAAAAACGGCTTGGGGCAGCGATAGAGAATAGTAAATGATGGAAGTGAAGTTAATTTTATTGTAATCACTATAAAATATCTGTTCCGATGCAAAGCAACGGAGCAAAGCAGAGAGACAGAGAGAGGAGGGGTCGGCAGGTTCTCTGTTGAGTCAGGTGGAATAGATGCCAAGGGATCGTACCCCATTCCTCTAGTTGCTCATTCTCTCAACTACTCATTTTTCAGCATTACAGAATGGCGTTTGTTTAAATTAATTAATTTTTCCAGAGGAATGTTTTCTCAGACACACGCTAACTTCATTACTTACAACTTTTCTATTTCGCGCTCTTTATTTGCTGTCTTAAATTTTTTTTGGTGAAAGCGACTTTCTACGGCCCGGATTAAGTTGGTTCACCCTGTATTAAATCCTAATTCACTTGTGATGAGAATCAACAATGAAAAAAAAATAATTATAAAGTCGACACATAGTATTTCCATGCAGGCTTTATCTGAGAATGAGTATGATGAGTGATATGCCAACTTTACATTTGAAACACCGCTCACTCAATTAACTGCCACTACCACCCTTCACTAGGATTCAAAAAGTTTCCTTACTCATCCTTTTCATTTGTTTTTTTTTAATGAAAGAAATTTCTAGTAAGTATTCTTTTTCATACTCCTATAAATGTGAACATATTTGAAAGTAAAAATAAAAAATAAAAAATAAAAGAAGAATTAATTTTTAAGATGAGATGGGTGGGTATGTTTTTTTTATAAATTTGGTCTATCCCAATCCCTCCCCTGACTTCTGAAAGAAGAAAATGTCCAAAAGAGGGAAGTTTGATAGATGGAAATTGTTCGGTTTGAATGTGATTCCGATATTAGTAGTCAGCCACTAATCAAGTTTTGGGGGATCCATTCACTCCTTGTTTCCTTTTGCAGCTGCAAGTCGGCAAAAAAAAAAAGAAAAAAAAAGGAAAGAAAAAGGAAATGGGAGAAAAGAAGAGATGAAATGCATGGTTGGAGAAATGTTAGAGAAAGTATTGGGGATAAATGTCTCATGTACTCAATACTGTTGGATAAAATGGAATGAAGTGAATGAGGAGAGCATCCGCTTGCTCTATCATTTTATTTATTAGACTAGAACAAAGTAAACTAAGGTTCGTAATTAGTTTTTTTTTTCTTCTTTCCCCAATTGATTCCTGTTCCATTGTATAATTGAAGAGTGGTAAAAGACGTAAGTGGGAATAGTAAAATGTAAATAAATGGAGTAAAAATTTAGAGGTTTGGTAGTGGCGTGTAGATAGTCTGAGAGAAAGTCAGAAGTGTGGGTAACCGAGTGGAGAAAGAGAAAGAACATTAGAGTTCCGGAAGTTGGAACGAGGAATCCCATCTAGAGACAGCAAGTAATAAAATGATCATAGTTCACCAAAAGGGTGACATGGAACATGGACAGGGGGATGGTGAGCTCATACTGCCCATCCTTTCCTAGTTAACAATCTTGATTTACGATATTACTCTCAGAACCACAGAAAGAGCTATACCGACTCACCACCAAACAATGGTTGAGCCTCAGATTTGTTAATTATCTGACCTAACAATTCCTCCAACCAACCAACCCATTCGGATCCATTTACACTTCACTTCAACCTAACCTACTACCATTCCGATACTCATACCAATCTCATCAGACTGAATCAAAAAAGAAAAAAATAATTAATTACACATCCATCAGGCTTCAATATACTCATCACAACTAGTACAAGTTTAGCTTTAAAAAGTAAAGATTTAATATAATTTTGATTTTAATTTGGTTTAGTAGTAGAAAAGTATTCTAAGAGCATCATGTCTGTCCGTTTGTCTCTCTGTTTGTCCAGAATTACCATCTTATTATCTAATACTTTTTGTTAAAATAAATCCAACATATAGAAATTGTCTTACCAATCATTTTCCAAATAAGATTATATTACTTTTATAAAATTGAGATCCTGTATTCAAATCTTTTCCAGGAAATTGACACTCTTTTATGTCTAACTAAGCATCAGTTACTTATCTCAATTAGATATATAGTTTTATCACTCTCTGTATCTCTCAGTTACTCAGAGTTTTACCATAATGGATATCCCCACTACTTATATTGTCAATTTATAATTTAGCCTAAGGGTGATTCTTACTGTTGCTAAGGTTTGTTAGTTAAAGGCTTAATTCTTCTTACATCCTGAATGATGTTGATATTAAATCTTTTTGTTTTGATAACATGGAGAAGTTGAGCTAATTAATTAATCAAGGTAAGCAACAGGCAAGGTCAGACAGGATCCTGAGTCTTTTGCGCCTAATAATTATTAAAAAATTTCAATTCAATTATATAGTTTCGTCCAATGACCTATGTAAAAGTAGTCCTCCTAGTCCTGTCAACCCACATACTGACAGTTACTATCCAAAAATGATTTAATGTGGTGAATATGTAATTACACAATCCACACTTTAACCACTCACTTCTAACGCCATTTATTTAAGGGCAATTATTCAAGTTGACTGTCAAAAGAAGTAAAGTGGTCAAGCTTAGCTTAAATTTTTTTTTTTTTTTTTACATTCCTCCATACTGACGATTGTTCTAGCTTAACTTCCAAATGTGACACTTCTATGTTTCCTAACATATGGATAGAATAGAATTTTAATAAACTTTTAAAATTCAAAGTCCTGCCAAAAGTTTTCAAAAGTTAAACTTGGAAGTGAGACCAATTGTTAGAATTTTTACATATGTCATGATATTATTTAGAATTTTATCTTCTGTCAATGTCCGGGTCATTGAAATGAGAGACTAAAAATAAGAGAATTTATATTTTGGATATAGAACATTATGGAGTGACTGGATCATATTTTTATATATTATTTTCTTTGAGTAGATTCAACTAAAGTATGTCTAAACTCCAAAGTTTCTTCATTAGTGTATGGACAAGATGACGTCCTTAAACAAATGTAGCCTACCATTTATGATTTTAATAAAATTTACTTTTACAATACCATCTGTGTAGGGGTATAAAAAGAGATTTTTTACTTTCCTTTTGTTGAAAAAAAAAAAAAAAAAAAAAAAAAAAAAAAAAAATTTGAGAAAAANAAAGTCCTGTATTGAATAGCACTTGAGAAGAGACACGAGTTGAGGGATTTAGTTTTCAACCTTAATTTTCAAACAAACATGTAAAATTTATAAATTTCTAACCCTCATAAACTTTAAGGTTCCTACATCTTTAATTTCTGATTGATTTGACATATTCTGACATGAAGGTAATATCCAACGCGTGAGTAGCACATGGCCTATGAGTTGGAACAACAGGAACCAATTTCTCATTCTGGTTTCTGAGATTAATTAAGCCAACTTCACCTTTACTTCCCTAGCTCTTCAAGTTGCTAAATTTTATGGCAAAAAAAAAAAGGAAAAAAATTAGGAACTTGTTGGTAAAAATGTAGAATGTGTTAAAACCTCAATCCCGGTGATTTAAGTTTACATGAGAAAATGCTAATTGCGCTGTAGGTGGCGTCTTGAGGATCTCTTATTACATTATTACAACAGGCCTTGAGATAGACGTAAATTAAGAACCATACTGGATTAATAAGATTTACAATATGAAATGCTTCTTAAGGACTTTGAGCTTAACAACTCCATCATCAACCAATCAGAGGCACGAGCTTACCTCAGATCTCAAGAATGCGGTCAAATCCTACCGGTAAATTTTTTTTTTTTTCAAGAACCTATTGTTTTGCGTAGATGACGACGGTTGTAGTGATAAGTGGTAAGGAATCGGGATATTTGTACGGAAAGTTAAGTTACAAGGCAACGTCCTTGGGGAGGTCAGGATTGATTAGACATAGTTGAGCTCAAAGAGGTCAGCGTCCGGCCACTTTCTCATCTCTCTTATGCCAGAAGACTCTAAGGGAAGAATATGATTTCTAAAACTCGATTATCATCCCTCCGAGATAACTCCTTCCCCTCATATGTGGTATTTTCTTGTCTAGATTTCATGCAAAAGATGTTCGAAGGATTCTGATCACCACATCATCAGAAGATAATAATGCTAATATTATTAATATTATATTATTTCCGCATCTTCTACCATCACATCCCTCTCACATGCAAACTCAAAACTCTTTATTACTCCAGCTGGATTCTTGCCATTTCATATTATACTTAAAAATCTAAAAATCCGTCATTTTTATATTATCTTAACCCCTTCCCATTGTTCTCCTCTACTTTGTATTAAGATTAGCCTCTTCATCAAACCACTTCTCCATCATGTCATACGCATCGCCTCTTCCCAAGCCAACCAACTTTCTTTATAATATTTTATCCAGTCCTACACTCTACAGAATACTCATATATTATCCAACAATAAAATTCACTCAACAAAAAATGTTATGCGAACCGAAAAGATGGCAAAGACTTTAGTAAAAAAAGAAATTACCTACACATTTCAACCTAACAACCTAACAATCAATCAAAAAAGACTTACCAAACCCATTGGCAGCAAGCTCACTGCGGAGGTCTCCACAGTAGCAAATCCTCCGAGTACTTTCTGTTTCCTCGGGTTGGAGTCCTCGTCCTAAGGGATTTTCTCCTTGACTTTCCCTCTCAACTTGTCCAAAGGACCAGATCACCGAATCAACCCTTTATAAAACAATATAAACATTTAATATAAAATATATCATCGTATCTTCCTAAAAATTAACTCCTAATTTCATGTAATCCATCTATAGAAATCCTTTATGCGCAATAGTCAAGTCTCATGATATGTACCATCTGACCGTAACCTGTAAACCACACCTAACCTCTACCCTTGTTGTCTCATACTAAATCTTAAGTTGGGATTCCCAACATCCACCAACTTCTAAAACTATTTCTAAGTTAAACCTTTTAATTAATTGTAAGAAAGATTCGAACGACAGATGATAAAGTCTCGTTGGAATTGTAAATTTTAGAAACAAAAGAGAAAGTTTTGTTTTTTTGGCATAAGAATAAGTTGTATTTAAGTTGAGGAAAGATTGGCAATTCCATCCGTTCCTTACCTACCACAATAAAACTGAATGAGAAAAATTGGGAATTAGTTGACTTCGTTGGCACTGCTGACCAAATGCATGTTGTTGTTTGTTGCCAATATGGAATAGTTTCCGTTTCATGTGCTTCCAAAAACCTGGCATTGGCATTGGTTATGTTATAATCTCTTTATTGCCAGGAAAAGTTTTGCCAGTAGTTTTGTCCGTTGCCAATATCAATACAGACCAGCTTTCCATGTGTTCACTAAGGTCAGGGACTACCAACGCATGAAACATGGAAAAGAAAGTTCTCAATGAGCTTCAATAATAATGAGACCAGTTTCGCCAAACGTCTATTAAGAATATGAACCAAACTAGCCAAAAAAAAAAAAAAAAATTTTTATAAAGTTCAGCCAAAACATTCTTTTTGTGAATTATCCAAGTCTAGGAAATGTTTCTTAATGTTAGAAACCCTAGTTGGCATCAAATACTCACTTTTTACATTCATTGGATTAATCCAGGAAGTCCATCAAGGTGGTTTTTGCAATAAGATAAGAAGGTATAATTTGAGTCTCAGAAAGAGGTTCAACAATTGATTAGTTGATAGATTATTGTTAGTTATACTATACTAGATAACTCATTTCCTTAACACATTAATTTTGAAAATTATAGGTTTCAAATTTCAAAGTAAAATAAATGAAGAATTGACACACAAAGATAATACTACTATAATGTTAGTAAAGTAAAATAAAGAGTAGTATTTTAAAATAAGTTCTTTCTAATGCCTGATCTAAAACATAATTTAATAGAACAATGGAAACAAAAAAGAAATGAAAATTTTGAGCTAATTACTGCAGGTGTAGTTGAAAAAAATTCTAATTATTTTTACAACAGAATCTTATGCTTATCATCCTGTAGTATTTACCATGTACAAAATCTTCAAATAATCTTCCCCTTTCAGTTTGTAATATCTATAAATCGTCTACGTTATTATAGGTATATAACTTAAGTTGTAGTAGTGTTACAGAATTTATATGTCTGTCTGTCAGTCTGTTATCTATTCTTCGTTTTAACTTTTGTATCTGATGATATTTATAATTTCAATAAGATGTTTTTTGAACTTATATCTGTAAGGTTTGTTTTATACTTATAAAAATGTTTGTTACTTTAGTTTCAAGTTTAAGATCTTAGTTGTTAGTTTTTGTATATATAAACGAGACTTTATTCCTATTTTGCTTCCTAATCAGAAAACTGGGAAATCAAATTTTCTCTTTTTGACAACGTTGAAGATTCATTTCAATAACAGATTTTTTTTTTCTTTNTCTCTTTTTGACAACGTTGAAGATTCATTTCAATAACAGATTTTTTTTTCTTTTCTAACTCAATATATATTGTCCGATGTAAGAGAGTCTAACAGAGTTGTAAAAATTATTTGTGGAATAAACATTGTTCGACGTCTTCTACTGTTTTCTATAGTGGCGTGGAAGTGGGTGTTGGAAAGAAATCCGCATTGAATGTGGAATTGAATGNATCAGAAAACTGGGAAATCAAATTTTCTCTTTTTGACAACGTTGAAGATTCATTTCAATAACAGATTTTTTTTTTCTTTTCTAACTCAATATATATTGTCCGATGTAAGAGAGTCTAACAGAGTTGTAAAAATTATTTGTGGAATAAACATTGTTCGACCTCTTCTACTGTTTTCTATAGTGGCGTGGAAGTGGGTGTTGGAAAGAAATCCGCATTGAATGTGGAATTGAATGNGTCTTCTACTGTTTTCTATAGTGGCGTGGAAGTGGGTGTTGGAAAGAAATCCGCATTGAATGTGGAATTGAATGAATGGGGGGAAGATGAGCATTAAAGATAAGTTTCATGAATTCATTAAAGATTTTAAGCAAGAATAACTCTCATGATTATATGAAATAGGAAAACGTGGCATTAAAAAGAAATGATAAAAGATGAAACGTCAAGATCAAAATTTCTATCTAGTTAAACCCCACTTAATTGACCTAACTATAATTTCAACCAATCTACCTCAAATCTCTCTCAATGAAAAGTTAAGGGCGTTCAGGTTCAACCTGGATAAGTTACATAGTCAAGGGCCTTTCAAGCGTTCCCGACCAACCGAACCCTTACCTAAAATTTAACAGCTACTTGTCGAGATAAGAAAGGTAAGAAAATATATATCCAATCCTTAATTTTTCAATTCAAATTAAAGTTGAAAGATGCAGAAAATTTTTTAAACCTTATGGCAAAGTTATATGCTTATGACACTTAAGTTTTAAGATTCATCAATCCATCAAATGCATCCGTTTTTCTTATTAAACCTGTTAAGCCAGATTTTATCTTTATTTTAATCACTGGGGCACATTGCCTCACGGCAGGGATTAACTCCCAGCGAAACGAATTTTTGTCAAATTCATATCTGTTGATATAATATATACACCAAAAAAAAAGTTTATTATTTTTTTTTAATTCAAAATTTAGATCAATTGTGAAATAAGGAGGGGTTGTTATTTTAACCTGTGTCTGAAATTAGTAAAGTTATAAAAATTGCTTGACTTGGCAATGTGAAAGTGGATGATAGAGTGGAGCAATATAATATTTTCTGAGTATTAGAGAGTTCCTATCTTTTGCCAATTGTTCCAGCCTCTTGATCAGCAAAAGTAATTATCCGAAGACTTGTTTTCAACTAACATCATGTAAAACTTTAACTGATCTTGACCATCCATTATGTGCAACGTTTGTATGCAACATTGCTTTTTTTTATGTGGTTGAATGTTAACAGTATCATAGTTTTAATCAAAAGCTCATGCGCTTCCTTTATTTTCTTAATATTCTATCAAAAACACTTGAATTTCCTTAATAATTATACTCCTGGTGAGACTAAATAGGTAGAGAGGCTTGAAAATTATTAAAATCTTTAACAACTACACAAAGGTTGGTTAGAAATTTTCTAATACTGTACAAAACTCTGATAGTATAAGTCAAACTGGAAAATTTACAATTTACATATAATTTGACAATAAAAGTCAAGTATAATTGTACAAAGTGTGCTGTGAATTAGTTTATGTGGATCCTACAAGAGTAAGAACCAAAAAAATGTAGAAGTTACCCGACTAGTCTTCTATCAAATGACACTTCCTTAAGAGGTTCAAGGACGCTTAAGAGTCAATTTACGCATTTTTTTTTTAAATCTGGATACCTCCTTGTAATAATAAATGTATCATTAAATTCCAAATAAGTTGGTTTGGAGTGTGAAATTGGCATGGTTAAGTTGTATATGATTTGTTAAATAAAGTGCACTGCATTACTGCATTATTAGCATCGAATACATGTTTTACGAGATTTTCACTAGAGCGGATATGCACTCATTTCCAAGTAGTACGACGCCAAGGATGAAAACAAACAATTAGCTAAATGGTGGACAATTAACTTACGGGGTCGCATGTCTTATTCCTATCAGATCTCAATCAAATAAAAACAAAGCATCAATAATTCTCTCAATGTCAACCATAACTTTCTTTAACAATGTCTCACATCTAATCCTCATTTATCCCAGCCTAAAATTTTAGAAACCTGATTTAGTGATCCAAAAAGTAAAGAGATTTTTACATCAGGATTTCCTTACGTGATAAAGGAATTAATTTCTGCAATTCTGAACCAGTTTCGACGGTATTCTTACGCCCATAGTATCCAATTCTAAATAGTTTACTACATACAAGGACCTTGTCCTTGACCTTGCAAAGGGTGTAACTAATATTATTCCCTTAAAACAATATTCATGCACTGCACTGATTTTACTTAAATAGTTATCCTAAAAACGCTATAATGTTACCGGTTTTGAGAAGGTGGAAACCATAGAGAACGGTAACAATCCGAATGATTAATTCAACTCAACCGAAGTGTATAAAGCTACCTTTATCATTCATACTTTCATTTTAACCCGCCATATAATATTTACCTACCTAACACCATAATATGAGCTACTCATACAGTTACCTTTATGTCCTACCTACATCTTAACAAAAAAAAATAAATCTTTTTCTCATCTTATTTCTCGATGAAGCGATTTCCTAATTTTTTTAAATAGTAGATCCGTCAATAATCTAAACTTTTGTAAAATAAATCCTGGGCTTGTCAAGAGTAGAAGCCAGATGGAGGAAAGTAAAGATGGTAAGTAGCACATTGAATAGATAGAAAAGTTTAGTTATAGCTTGCTTGTGTGAGTCCGTTAAAATGAACCGTGTGCTAGACATTATTCTACAGCTAATTTTGAAGAAATACTTGAGTTTTAAAAACGAGCACTAGGGTCGCTGACTCATACAAAGATACAGAGCCCCAAAATAAAGTTGCTATTTCTGATAGAACCGAGAAATGCTCATCTGCCTCTACACTTTGCAAATACCGTTTTTCTCTTCCTATATTTCAATAACTTAGAAATCTTTAGATGGGGATTGTCTGGCTCCAGAATTGCAAAAACTATGGAGTATAAATATACACATAAAGGTTTCAAGTTGTTTCAACTCATAGAATAATATATTCAATCAAGCTTCCATGTGATGATATCTTTAATATCCATTTGTTGATTTATAAATGAAGACTCGAAGAATGAGGAGTAGGAAGACTTACTTTTAATTCCCGTGAGATTCCAAAAAAAAAAAAAAAAAAAATTTAAAGACTCATACTTGAACAAAACTAAGGGAAAGAAACAATAATAGAAGAACAGTGGGTAGGTAAAATTTTGAAACTATATCCAAATAACAAAATTATATTTGGAGTGTAGATAAAGTAAAAGAATGAAACACCTTGACTGGATAGTCATGAAAAGAGCATTTTCACTATCACGAAGAGAAAAAGTAAATCAAAAATGAAACGGAGGTACTGGAGAGAGAAAGTTGTTGAGTTGTGTATGAAATATCCAAATAAAAACTGGAAGTGGTGGTATCAATTGATTGTCATTTTTGTTTGCGGAAGTGGATGTAATTGTCACTATTTGGAGAGACTGCCTTGCCCGAAGGAAACGATGGAGAGAAGGAACGGTGGAGCAGATCGTAGGTGAGAAGATGAGAAAGACTTACTCAGGTAAGTTGAATCTCTGACTGTAATAAGGCGAAGAATAACATTTTCTCACTCAAATAATTTGTGTGTGATGATGAGAGAACGGCTTATTAAAATGTGCCTTCTTTTCTAAGGGTTAAGCAACATCCTTCTTTTAACTCCTCACTTCCCAACGACTTTGCCTTCTGTCTCCTTTAAAACTCCCTAGTCTTCTCTCACTTCCTCCACAACTACAGCTTCTTAAAAGAAAGACAGCTTTCCCCGATTTTTTTAGACTTTTTTTTACTACTTTTCTAACCTGATCAAACGGATTTTCAACCAATTCAACCATCAACCAACCAGCTGCTTCTATCAAATTACTTAAATTCTTATCCTACAAACTCTATTTTTACAATTTATTTACATCCATCACAAAAAATTATATATACAAAAATACAGGGTGAGTAATCTTGTTTTAGTATCGTAGAAAACATGTTCTTACTTGACGCATTTTTTATATCTCCTCACTAGGAGTTAATTCCCTTTAATATTGAAATGGATTTTTTCTTTCTTTTGGTCTACCAATTTCAAATCATCTAAACAAAAACTGTGAGAATGGAGTGTTGGGAATTTGAGAAGTTTTTCAAGGATATTATTCATCAGAAATTTACTATCCTTATTTGATTTGGATATTATGTTATAGATTTGACCAATTATTGGGACTCACTTTAAGCAACTCATAAGTACAGAAGAAAATGATTAACTAACCATATTTAAGTCTATTAATTTCTTATGATTTCAAAATAAGTCCAATTTACTTAAATCCAACCGCTTGATTTCCTTGAGCACTAAATGCAAATTCAAAGCCTGCTAGTAGGAACTTAAAGAGACAAACTTTGAAAATTTTGTAAATGTCTCAAAAATAGGATTTTAAATTCGTAGAATTTAGGGTCTCAACTTGTGGAATTTGGTCAATTGGTGTTGATCCGATAGAAAATTATTTCTACTTGTTGTATCAGATGAGAAAAAGAATAAAAATTAATGTAATGTTTGAATGAGTGGTTCATTCATTCATGTGACTTTAATTTCTGAAAATTAAGGTTTGGGCAAACATATAGAAGGAGTAAGTGGGAGGTTGCGTGGGAAGGTGTCACAGGAGTTTTTTTTTTCTCATTCCATTGCCTGAATTAAAAATAAAAATTTTTATTTCGTTCCCTCGGGTCACCTATTCGAAGTTTGGACATAATATAGGCGGAGCTATAGTGAAAGTAGAGGAAGACGGTACTAAAAAGAGATTACTCACCCTGTATAGTGAGATAATTAGAAATTGTAGTAACTCACTGCTTATGTAGAGATAGTCTTAGATTTAGATTAGCTACTACGACTAATTTCTAAACGTTTATTGCAAAGGATGATTCTTAAATATTCGGAGAGTATAAAAGTTGATGAAGTGGAGATTGTGCATAACAATGTGAACTTTGTGTTACGTCAGAATAGAACCAGGTAGAAGAATTTCTACACCTATGGAGTTTATTACGAAAAATTCCAACAAACCTGACTTGATTCATTATTGCAATGCCCTCAAAGACTTGTTTCAATCTCTTCATAAGCTTATTACCTTTTGCAATTTCTTACAATTTTTTGAGTCTGCAAAAAAGTGCATCCTTTTCCTAGCCATGTTTGAAGAGATTTGTAGAGGTAGAGGATATTAAATTATTGCCATCTTGACTTTGGTTCTCTTAATAATCATATTAGAGGCCTCAATCTTCCTTACAACTGCATACAAATAATGCACTCCAACTTCATTCCTTTCTCTGGGATATTAAGGACTTTAAGGATTTTCACCTTATTTATTCTCTTCTCTCTAATGACAAAAGAATTGTCAGCAAGGTAAAACTAACATTAAATCTCAACTTTTTCTCTTATATTTCTTATTTTTCACTTTTCTAGTCAACCAATGCCCACGTACTTTCCTACACTTAAATTTCATACCGAATTCCTAATACGAGCATTGTCAAAAACGTGTTAGACTTCTTTCCCTTTTATGATAATTACCATGTAACTAACAATGATCCTGAATAATGTCATGCTGTTCTTTATCAGGCGCCATACACAATGTAACATACAACATTCCGTCACATCGTCCCAGCTCAGCCAAAATATATTACGAGACTCAGCCATTATAACTATTCAAATAGTATCCATTACTCCTACAACTAATTTTACAAAATAGCCCTACAGAAGCTACTGGTATATTATGTAATCTACAAATCCCTTATTTGAACACGGATATATTTCATATCTTGCTACTCATCGACCAATAACACTTCTTTGCGCAGGAGATTAAATTTATTAACTAAATTTGCCCCGTGAGATGAAAATTATTAAATAAATAGTGAACATCGGCTAAGGTAAACCAACTTTCCCGGAGTTCAAACCAACACAACAGACCCATTATTTAAGTAACAACAAAGGAATTAATAATTTTTTTTTTGTATCTGTGAGTAATAATGCTTGACAACCAACCACTCCATTAATATTAAAGTCAAAGTTTAGTGGGATTTTTTATCCATGACCTAGTTAATAATTTCCTTATGGCGAGTATCTAGTCATTTGAGTTCAATGACCTCTAGGGAGAGGAATTTCTATCCATCCAATCACTACGTTCATGTTCGTTTTAGTCAAACAAGGAAGACAATCAGGTATAACTTTTTTTTCTTAAGTAAGAGTTTTGTCCTAATTGAAAATTTTAATCATGTGGGGGTAATAATAAAATCATTTAAACAGGGATGAAAACAGTACTGACTGAATCGTAAGCTTGAAGGGAAGGTATCTCAGTTTTAGATTTCAGATCTTACTAAAGCTGCAAAAATACGTTTGAAAATGAATCTATTTTTGTCTCCTATGATGCAGAAGATGAGTCCTAGGAGTAGAAAAAATAGTATGACAGCACGTGCAGTCACCATTACACTAACACCGAGAAAGAAACTAAAAATCAAGGGACAAATCTTTTCTTATGTATGCCTCAAGATTTTATAAGAACTCTGTGTTATATTATTAGACCGAGCATAAAAGGACTGCTAAAGTTTCTCATTTTCAAATTCATCCTAATCTTCTAGAATCAGAATACAAAAGAACTGAAAAACTATTTCCGTATAAAAAAAAAATTGAAGAGGTCTTACATTTATGTCCATTCCATACGATTCGCAGAAGAGTGGCCATGTCTTATTGAGCAGTTGATTTTCCCACCATTCAATTAGCACCACATCCGTTCCAATTGA
This sequence comes from Holacanthella duospinosa, assembly GCA_002738285.1. NCBI lineage: Eukaryota > Metazoa > Arthropoda > Collembola > Poduromorpha > Neanuridae > Holacanthella > Holacanthella duospinosa. The sequence goes on along the minus strand of NIPM01000013.1, from coordinate 905,577 downwards.
TGGGTATCCAGTAGAAGACTTGATTTTGAATCACCTACGCATGACTTTGGAGAAAGTTTCTTTGGCACTTGTAACAATCTTATGAAATTTAGTACCAGTTTTTTTTTTCTTTTCTAAACGTATCGTATACTAATAATAGTCATAATATGTAAGTCTATCCAATAATAATATCTCTACACAAAAATCTTACTTTCACTTTTATAAAACTAAATTTTAAAATCTCAACATTTTATAATTAACCATATTAGTAGTACTGAACGGAATAAATTATTTGACAAAAGTTTAAGGCCAACTAATTTTCCTTATAGAAATTTTTAGAGTAAATGCTTTTATATTTTCTTATTAAATTCTACATTCTCTGAAATATAGTAGAAGAAACACAGATTATAATAAACTAGTTTACGTATATTTAGTCCATATCACAATATTCTCAATGCTTTCAATTTATAGAATGTCATAAGACAGATTTTTCATTGACAACTTTCTTTTACAAATTTTGTACACAGTGATGGTTGCCTGAAAATATAAATAAAATTGAGTAAATTAGATAATTTTCATTGAAGAAAGTTACCAAAAGGATAAGGAATAATTGATAGAAAGTAGTCCAGAATTGAAATGTACATTGATCATTGATTAGAGACGTTGAGGTTAAATTAAGAGAGTGATGTCTGATGTTGTTTTTATAACTTAAATATGGCAAGTTATTTGCGGGATTTTTAAAATTAAGATAGGAACCTACAACCTTAAAATAAATAATCCACTGCATCAACCGTTACTCTTCAGTCTTCACCGATGTTAATTTAGCTCAAAGTTTTGAAAGTTTTAGATAAAAGTTTTTTAACTTTAGAATCTCAAGTGAGAAATTGTAGAATAAGTTTCATAGTTTCTCGTTACTGTCGGTTAATTTCTAAATAAGGGTTGAGAAGAAGACTTACGAATGGTTGATTGAACGGGTGTCTACTAAACTGTTGTTGTGATGACTGGAGGAAAGGAGAGAGGTCTGAAGGGAGAGGAAATGAGTACTTAATTGTTAGGGAGAGAAGGAAGGAAGGTAGAGAGGGAAGAGAGTTCAATTAACTTAAATGTTCAGATTCACATTTCACAGAAAGGCAAGACGGAGATTGAATTTGAAAAACTAAATTTCTTTCCTTCACTTTCACTCCTTTCTCTTTCACATTCAAATCTTTATTTTCTCTAGCATGTCAAACACATGTCTCAGAGAAAGTTAGACTTCTGTGCCAACTGAACTTCCTCATCAAACTCAAGGTCATGGAATCAAAATATTAAGATTTTCATTATTAAACATGAGACAGTAAATTAAGAAGAATTAATGGAGAGTTATTATATGTAGACAAAAAATTATTTTCTAACAATTAGAGACACCCGATATGTTAATGACAAGTCGGAGGCGATTATTCGAACAATCTCAAATCTGATAAGGTAAAAACTAATAGGCGGATCAATGAACTTACTTAATTTTTTACCGTTACTTCTATACCTACCCTCACCCATGCACTTAACTGCAAGCGTGAAGTTGGCTTCAGTTGAAATAATTTTTTGATAACGACTTGATTTACCGATAATCTTTCAATTGATGGCCTAAGAAAATTTCTAAATTCAAATATTTAAAACTTTGGAGCCAATCAAATTCAATTAAACTTTAAATTATTTTTTAATCTTAATTCTGTAAAGGATGAAGGAAGTGAATTTTTGAATTTCCTTGAGCAGTACTTGAAAAAGTCCNAAACTTTAAATTATTTTTTAATCTTAATTCTGTAAAGGATGAAGGAAGTGAATTTTTGAATTTCCTTGAGCAGTATACTTGAAAAAGTCACTGTTTATTTTTCAATCTTAATTTTATTTGAAAGGTAAGAAAATTTTCTAAATTTTAGTTAATTAGAACCTAATAATATTAAAACACTAAAGTTAAAACATTATTTATGAACTTCAAACCTAATGATTGAAAATTGGAAATGCAAATCTCTTCAATCTTTTCTTATTTTTTGTCCTGGTGCCAAAAAACATAATCAAATGAAATTTGAATTAAATGCCCGGCTACTTCTTTTTTCATTTTATTTTATTTTATTTTCAACTTCAAAATTCAAATCAAAATTTGATAATACGAAAAAAATTTTTTTTTGTTATTATAAGCATTGTAAATTTTCGGGTTTACTGATTGTATTCGTTTTTGGACATTCAGCACTTCCAATTGTCAGGTAAGCTGTTTCAATTGTTAAGTAGAATTTTAATATTTGAGTTATAATTTGTTTGTTCTGGTCNTGGACATTCAGCACTTCCAATTGTCAGGTAAGCTGTTTCAATTGTTAAGTAGAATTTTAATATTTGAGTTATAATTTGTTTGTTCTGTTCTTTTTTTTTTGTTTAGAGTCTTGTTTCTTCTCTTCTGACTAGACTGGACAGACGGTTCATACTTATTGAATAAAGATGTACTCTAATATACAGAGATCATTAAGGCACTTACTAATCTCAAATGTTGGCAATGGTCGTCAGGGAAAACTATGGAATGCATGTTGTCATAGGAGAAATGATGGGTTATCAATGAATCTTCACGAAGGCACTTGTACTGAAGCATCTCATGCCTCTGACACTGCAGTAAATTATTTTGACTTTCATCCAGTTATTGAGAAAATCCCAAACTGGAAAACTAAAATTCTTAAATCTATGTTGATTTACACAAACTTTATCACAGAGGAAGAACAGACTAATATCATGTTAGAAATTGAACCGTATATGAGCCGTTTGCATTATGAAACTTCGCATTGGGATGACGTAAGCTGACAATACTGATAGTTGTTTTTATATTAATTTTTTTTAAAGTATTGTGATTTTGACAGGCAATCCATGACTATCGTGAGACAGAACGGAAGAAGTGGAATATCAAAAATACTGTTGTAATCAATCGTATAAGAAAACTTGCGTTCCCACCTTCAGTTCCTCAACTGCAGTTGGTTCATGTATTGGATTTGGCTAAGAAGGGAGTCATTAAGCCACACATTGATAGTGTCAGAGTAAGTTTCAGTAAATCACAATTAAAACTAAACTTTGCTGAAATTCAATTTGGTTTTCTATTTCAGTTCTGTGGGAATACGATTGCTGGTTTAAGTCTTTTATCAGATTCTGTAATGAGACTTCGCCATGATGCACAGAAAGATCATATTTGTGATGTGTATTTGCCCCGATTCTCTCTATATATTATGAAGTAAGTATTCAAAAAAAAAAAAAAGTAATCCCTGTTACATACTAAACTATTTTTTCACTTACATTATTGAATCTTTCAAAAGCAATATAGCGAGATATGAATTTACTCATGAAATACTTGGAGAAAAGGAATCCATGTTCCAGAAGAAGGTTGTGCCTCGAGAGAGACGGATTTCCATCATGTGTAGAAACGAACCTGAGATTACCATGGAAGACGGACCTACTTTCAAAACCCCAGATCAAGCTCAAGAACAATAAACTTGGTAACTAGGGCTAGGCTAGAAGTAAAGCTGATGTGGTCAATAATACACTTTGAATTATTTTCCTAGTCTTGGATGTAAAAATCCCGCGAAACTACTCGTCACATTTAAACTTTCAAAGGGCATTGACCACTTTAGCTTTACTTTGATCATAGACTTAATTAGTTGAACTGATTTTAATTTCCTTCACTGCGAACTGAGAGATGTAAAATCTGACTACATTTGTAAGGATATATTTTAAAATATTAGAATTATTTGGTAGCTTTTGTACAAAGCGGCCAATAAAAACCCAGCAAAAAATACGCTCCTTCTTCACCATGCTACTACTTTTTGCTTTCTTTTGCAGGGTATTTATTGAGCGCTCTGTATCGTAATGAGAACAATAAGTTATTTTTTCACTCTACCGCAGAGTGAATTTAGAACGGAACAATTTTAGGAGAAAAAACTACACGAAATATAAAAGTTTTGGTTAGAGAATGTGTTGCTATTGATGTGCTGGTTACTTAAATTCTACTTTGTTCTGGAATATTTGTGAAATGTTGGAGTAGGAAAGGATAAAATAGAATGGTCTTATAAAAATTAGCACTTCAGAAAATACAGAAAAACTGTTACATAAATGCATTCGTATTTGCAGGAATTGGCTCGAAGACTGATTCATCCAACTGGGAAAACTTAGAAAATTGGGTTTGCTCTCATAACAAAACAACTTGCCCTATTATAACTTTATGAAAAATGGAATGAAATGGAGTTAAGGGCTAATTTATAATCAGATGACAGTTGAATCCTTAAGACAAAGTAATCATCCGTCCACAAACTGTCGTGATTAAGGGACATGGGAATTCTCTTGTTTGTAAACCGCATGGAAGGCATTCCGAATGAGAGCATAAGGAAAGCAAGATTCTAATAGATCCATCGTTAGAAAAGGAGACTCTTGAACAATCTAACAGAAACGAAGGATCATTAAAACTTTTTAGTATGTGAGAGAAAGGGTTGGATTACATACCATGTCTAATAGCAGATAAACCGACTCTCGGTTCTTTACTGTATCTTTGTCGGTTTCTTGTCCCAGTCGAAGTAGGCTGGATGAGGCCAACTAAGAAAAAGAAGACACCATTGGAAAAACCCACTGAAGCACTAGAAGCTTAGAAGTAACATACAGCGAGAAACTCCTTCAGACGATCTTCAATGTCTCCTTGACCCCATATCGTAAACAAGGCACCAAAGATGGCATTCACTGCTGAAGCCAGACAGTGAATGTTATTTGAATGTCCTTCTAAGGATGCTCTATAGACGGAACCGTCACTTTTCGCCAGGCGTGGAATAGAAACAGCGACAAAAACCATGAGCAAACAGGCTAGCATGTATTCATCTTCTCCAGTTTCTAAAATGTTAACATCAGTAATGAATTCATCTTCACACAATTAATTATACAGTAGTAATTTACCATTCTTTTGATTTCTTAAAGCGTACACCAAGGTAGGGTCCACTTTTAGTGGAATTCCAGCAGCTGATGCCATTTCTGCGACATTCTACAAATTTCAATAGAATTTACTAAAGTTAAATAATAACAAAAATAGTAACTGCAAGTGAGAGATAACTTACGGCGGACTCTCCATTTGGAGCATGCTCATGAAAATCTAGAATAGAACTGAGTAGAAATGGGATTCTGTCGATAAGGGCATCATGAAGAGCTTCCTGTGTCAACTGTCGGAATCGCAGAATCATTCCGATGATTGTCATTCTCTGGAGTACATTCTCAACGTCTGTTGAAGTGCAGAAGGATCAATAAACGAATCAGTTTAACACAGTAACCACCAATCGACCAATCCAATAAACTTTTTCGACTCACGTTGGAGTTTCCTATAGAGCTCTTTCATTAAATCCGGCTTATCAAAATTCGTTCTAAGATTCATAAGAACATCCTTATTGGATGCGACCATTTTCTAGACCAAGGAAATATTATTTAGTCCACAATTCAGACAATTTATGATTTCGTAAAAGTACCTTCAACTCTTGAACTTGCCCCGCAATTTGCCACATGAGTGTCTCATTCAAGTGTTTCATTCCGTAAGGACCAATGAGCTCAGCTAGGGCACGTAATTCCATGATGTCGGAATATTCTTCTGCACTGAACGGAGTGGCACCTTCTGCATTCAAGCTCACAAAAGCCCGCTGGTTTCCAGAGAAACAAATGTTCCCAGCACTAACTCTTCGTAGGAGAACTTCCGCGTACCATTGGGTGTAGAGTACTGCCACTGTCTTCTCCCCGTGACTATCGAGTTGCTGGGTTTGCTGTAAGAGCACATTGTTGAACACACGAGTCATGTCCAGATGAACTGAAAGAAATATACATGATGTAGTAGAGGAAATTAATATCCCGGTAACTCGACTCACCATAATTTTCTACAGTCTGGAGGACATTCATATAAGCACGAACACTTGCAAGTAGTTCTGATGGCTTCGCAATCTCATTTGTCTCTTGGTTGTACATTACCATTCCCACGAGAGCTCTGGCAAATCGACTCTCTAGGTGCTGGTGGAGGTACTCTTTGGGTGCAAATGTGTACTCCCACACGGATATAGAAGGACAGTAGTTGATTGCATAGCAAAGCTCAGTTAATGCCATATGAAGTTTATCCATCCTAATATTTAAGTCAGTAATTTAAACATCATTATGACAAATTACAAGATAATCACTTACGTAGTTAGATCCTCACGAGTTTTGCGAAAGCTTTCAACACCGGGTCGATTTATCTCTGGGAGAGGTTTCTTATACTTGTCTTTGACTTTCTTTCGGTGGAGATGATGAGCTATAAGGGCTGCACAGTGTTTTGGTAGTAACTAAAAATTTTATAAAACATTTTCGTTGCAATTTCAAAGTTGTCAGATTCAACTGAAAATACACACCTTATCACTAAGGGTACATTGCTCATCGCAGATGGTGGTTATAATGTTTTTAGCTTCCTTCGCCATTTCGTCAAGAAATATGTTCACCACCGAGAGACTACGTTCTCGAATATGATGACGCTAATAAGTCAAATCAAATTATCACTGTCATTGAAAATGAAATTAGCACCAATATAGTTGAGTAATGCAGTCTATTTACCTCTTCCGGACACATCTCGTGTGTACAATGTTGGAAGTGGCTACAAATAAGAGGAAAGGCTACGATGTAGCGGTTTTGGGCTGGAAATTCCAGACACATGTGAAACTGTTCTTCAAATATTTTGTTATAAAAACTAAAAAAAAAAAAGAATAATATATGCCAATTTTAGAATAGAAGACAAAATAACGAAATAGGTAATTATTCCCACCACAATAGTGATAAGTCCGACGTTTCTAGCAAAAGCTCGTCTTGGAAATCAACGAGTTTTAAATGGAACATTGTTGTATTCATGAGGTAAGATAGACCTTGAAATCGGCCTAGTGAATGAGAAAGTGAGGCTTGTAGTCTGTACCAGTCCAATCGGATTCCCCGAAAATCAAATATCTCATTCTCTTCAACTAAAAAAAAACATTCATTGTAATGCCCAAATTCATAAGTTGATGTTATAGAATTAAATTCATTGAATTAATAAAATTACCTTGTTTGATGGATAGAGTTGAAATTATATTGTACATTGCAGCTAGGATCATTGATTCATTTTCAAACTTGGCAAAATTCCCTAGTAGCTGGCCCAAGGCGGGACCATCATAACATGACAAATACTGGACGTAGTACCGTTGAATAACTTGACTGTACTTTCGAACCAAAGCTAATAGATTAGACTCGTCGTTAGAATTTTTGGAAATAGTAAGAAAAAATCATTACTTATAAATTTTCAAGTACCTCGTAACTCCTCCATGTGGAATAAAAGTTCAGGAAGTTGACGATCCACGAGATCCTCAGTTGCCTTGCCCTTTCCTTTGTGCTGTGGTGGATTGTCATGATGTCTCAGGAGCCACACTACCTCATCTCTAGCATAGCAAAGTCCCATAAAGACATAGAGCGCCTAAAAATAAGTTAAAAACCGCATAAATTAATTTAAAAAAAATTGTGAATTAGAAAAATCACTCGGACGAGAATAAATTGGTTTACTTTAATCATATTACTAAAATCTCCGTCCAACCTTCAGTAATTGTCGGGACTGATGCATTTTTACAGGACGGATCACTGCCGTCTTTATAAATTAGCCCTTACCTTCGGGCCTAATAGGCCTGGCTGATCAGTCATAACAAGTGCCATCTCTTTCAAAGCAGTTCGGAAGAATTTTCTGCGTTCACGGTGCATCAGGGCTCTAAATTAATATACAGTTGTTATTTTCCTCTAAATACTATTATACCATCATAGCTAATGATGGATATTTGCTTACGCATTTTGAACTGCATATGTGCAAGCATCCTTGACCTCTGAAATTCGTTTTCCATAGCCTTTGATACCGTCAAAGAAAGTATTGACGTAGGAATGAATGTAAAGCACCTCATCACGGAACAGTGTCACAACCCAAGAAGATTTGAGTGCCGAAAGCCACATGTCATCTGCACTCAATTGAGGATTATTGAGAGCCTGATGGCAGAGAACGAAACCAACTGAAATCCAGAATTTACATAAACTATAACATAATCCAATACAATCATTTGTTATTTTCATACGCAACTCACAAATAATCCACCGCTCCATTGCATCCAAAGATAAGTACTCACAAGGTGTTGTGTCTGTTCTCGCAGGAATTAAGAGGTAACTCGGTTGTGCAGTCAAACTCAGCATCTGTTTCTTCCTGCAAACACCATCATTGATTGCTAATATACATTCCCACCGACCAAATCTTCTAGGGGTGTGTTTCGGTTTCCTCTCCCGTAACCACAAACACCAAAGAGGGTGGGAATATACTACTAACAATTCTTACATTACATAAACTTGATAAGAACTTACCGGAGAGTATCCGCTTCAAGATTACGTCTAGGGTAAATATTTTGAAGGGAGACTAGAGCTTTTACTAACAGCCTTGAATGAGGTCCAAATTCTTCAGACAACTTTTTCAAAGGTGGGTCATACTCAAGTATCATTTGCCCTAGACGTGGAAAACTTGTATCTCCGCTTCTGTGGAACAAGTAATAAAGTTGCTTCAAAAAGCAGGAGATTTAAATTTAGAATTAAGTTATTACCCTTGATTCGGATTCGCCATTTCTTGAGCAACATGGAACAAGCCCAAAACTGCTTTACGATCCTCAACACGTGACAAAAGAATCATTAAAGTGGCGTATGTCACAACAAGATCCAAATAACCCTTTGTCAAGTCAAAATTCAGCGTCTACAATTTTGAATTAGCAAAATCATAATGTCAATATTTCACACCTTCACATTGAGATAAGCATACTAGGTATCATAAATAAAACATGACTCACAATATCCAACTCCACTTGACATGCATCCATGATGGTAAGGAGCTCCGACACATGATCTTTAAAGTCAAGTAAATCTACAAATGTAAAGTAGTACAAGTTCAAAGTTTTGGATATTTCAGCACGATAGCCCCCTATATTCTGAACCTATTATATAAAAAAAAAAGACATTTAAAAATTAAACAGTTGATAAAAAAGCTTACGTATACCTGCTTGATATCGATATTTGGAAATCTCTTCACAATATGTTTGAGAGAAGACTCCAGAGACTTTTCTGAAAGGAAGCCCGGTTTGGATTTCGTGTCCCCACATGCCTAAGACATAAGACAGAAAGTAGAGGTCTTACTCTTAACTTATTCCACAATTAACCTTGAGATTTGCTTTCTGTCCTTACCTTCTTGATATTGTAAAGCCTTGTTAAAAGTCCAACACCACGGTCTGTCAGAATAGTGAGCTTTTCTGCCAACTTTTGTTGTGTGACATCCATAATCTGAAAAACTTCTTTTTTTTTTTTCAGCTTCAGTAAATTCTGCTACTGAATTAGTCACCGTAATAAAATTAAAGGTAAATTAACTGAATAAGTTTAGTTGTGCACATACAAAACAGCCAATGTCAAACGGTTTTACCAGGAGCGTTTGCCTACTAAAAATTGCTAAACCTATTGAGTGAATATAATTTATAAATATATTTAGTTTTGTATTCCATTACCCAAATATAAGAGTAGACATACGAAAACGAATGACGAATGACAGAAGAAATTGGAGACAACCTTAGGTTGTCAGTGAGTCAAATAAGAATCTCGCACAAGTAAATCCATACACCATCAATCAAATCTTTAGTTCTTCAAATCAACAATACAAACAACAAAACTTCAAGTTTATAAGATCTAACTACCGTACATAGTCTATTTACACCCCATAAAAACGGAATGGAGTAAACTCTATTTACAAAACCTTGTCTTTGGTAACCTAAACAAAAAAAGATGGGGTAAAATTGAGAAATTTTATGTGGGAAGGTTTAATTTAAATAAGAGAGGCGGTGTAGATGAGAATAAATACGGTAAATCAAAGGAGCCTTCTTTGAGCATTACTCATTCCATGAATAATATTTCTAATTCCGAATAGGGATTCCAACTCAGCACATAATTCATAAGATAAAAAGTTGAAGTAGAGGTCGACAGTGCTCAAACATAATAGACTCATCTCGAGTACACCCTTCCTGTCTATAAAAACGGCCGCGAATCAAAGAGACCAAAAAACTTTGATTTGAGGCCTCTAGAATTCAAATTAAGAAAATATTCATCTACCTGTCTTAAATTATGCTACCTGCTAACCTGGTCGGAGAGCTTTAACACCTGCTTAAGCAATCAAAATGAATACACAGGGTAACCACTTTCATTATTATTTACTACAGTGCTGGAAGACAATAATAATAAATAACTACTTAGTACTCTTCATTACAGAAAGCCGTCAGTTAAAATTAAAATTAAAATAATCTAAATAAATACCAACTTTTTCTTTAACTAAGGAAAATTAGTTTGGTCCAAATAATAAAATAAATATTTTGATTACGAAAGAATATTTAAAGATTAGATTTTTATTTTTATTATTAACTCACTGAGATCAAGATCAAAGGATGAAAAGTTATTAATTTATTTAAAATCCAGTCTTTTCATAATTTCAACATAATTCTGTGAGACATTTATTTTATTTTATTTTATTTTTCCAGACGTTTTAACTAGTAGTAGTAGGTATGTAGAGCTAGGTGAAGAAATAAATAGGAGTTTCTGGCACCGATTGAGTAAATAAAAGTGATTCTGATTTAGAAGAGAGAAGACAAGACTCTTTTGGATTTGGATGAGCACCACTTCTCCATACACAAAAGTAAAAGTAATCAAAGTAAATATAATAAGGTAAGTTTTAATAAAGAGTTAAAAAGGATCTGATTCTGCCTGTGTACTGAAAGGGATAAAAAATATTTAATATTATTCCATTTTTGGTTCAAAATATCTCTCCAGTTGTATGTAATTATAAAAAAGTGATTTGTTTTTTTCCATAAATTAAATGAAAGTAAATTGAAAAATCAAAAAAGTAATCTATGTAATATAATGTTTAGGTTGGAGAGAGTTCAAAGTTGTGGTTAGATTGAGATTGCGAGGGGTATTTAATTTTGGTGTTAGTGTGGGACAGCCTGCGTAAGAGAGACTATAGGAGAATTTATCATATCCCAGCCTATCAAGTTTCTTCCTAACCCTCAAGTCAAAGTACTTCCACTCATTTTACACACCTTCGCTCCCGTTCAAATCAAGTTCGGAAAAATGTCCAAGGTTGTCTCCAAATTCCTAATTCAATACCACTTTTAGGTGCATAACAAAAAAAAAAAACGGAGATATTCACACTTCTCTGTGATGATAAGAGAGACAGGCCAGGAGCAGCAGAACGAAAACCAACGAGCGAAAGAGAAAAAAAAAAATAAAGAAGGCATTTTTAACTCCTCGGATCTCGACCAAAATGTATTTTGGCAGAGTGGGAATAAATAATAAGTAAGAGGTGATAGGATATTGAAGTTGGAATATTGTTCTAACGTTCTCTTACATCATATCCAGAGAAAAGTGAAAGTTTAGAGTTATGTTAACGTAGTGAAATGTCACTCTCGACCAATCAAACTTATATCATCTGACCTATAATTAATCCTTCTGCAATAACTGGAAAGGTAAAGGTCTTTATTTATCCTTATGTCTTATATTATAATTCACCTTTTGTCTTTTCTTATGTTATTATTAATTTTTTATATTTATATTTATATAGGTGTTGTAGTAAATTGAGGATGGATACTGTGGATAAACGAAGGAAGAATACAGGCGGTGGACCAAGTGCCAAGAGTCCAAGAAGGAAGAACAAGAATGGTCTCAACAAAGCAATTAAGGAAGAAAAGATAAGTCCTGTACTGGGTTCAGAGATAGGTGGTGGAAATTGTGGTCCTGGCTCAAATCCCAACCTTCAGGATCAACTTGGTGATCCTTCATCAGCTTCAAATCAATCCAAAGGAGGACTTCCAGATGAACTTTTGCTCAATGGGAGCGAAATAAAACTCGAGAATCCTTCCACCCCATTGTTGGACTCAAAACATTTAGACTGCAATTCAGTTTCGGATATGCCACCTCTTTCTGATCTCGGCCATTCGGACTTTCCTGACTGTAAGTTTAATTCAAATTAGTTAGTAAAAATTTATAAAAATTTTTTTAGAATTTAGTANGACTTTCCTGACTGTAAGTTTAATTCAAATTAGGTAGTAAAAATTTATAAAAATTTTTTTTAGAATTTAGTACTTCCATATTTTTCATCTAATAAGTGAGCTCGATGATTACTAAAAGTTGTATTCTGTCACGTGATATACACTAGCGTATTATTTTGAACCTTAGACTTAAGTTATTATTTAAAACAATCTCCAAACTACTATTTGGCATTAGGGTTAAGGTTTTTTTTTTACTACTTGACAAAATTCGTCTTGATATCGGACTGCAGTATTTAAGTTTCAAAATTTCATAATTTGTATAATGAACAAAGTTTATCTTTGGTACGGAGTTAATGTATAGTTACTATTAAGCAGCCATAGCCCGCTACATGATCAAATGCTATGTATATTCGTTTTTAGTACTGTTATTGTTTACATGTCTTTTTCACATGGTCCAATTTGTAGATACACTCTTGGGAAATTATATTTTGTGTTGGGAAAATATCCGATTTGACCTTCCAATATAGTATTCTCGATGAACCTTTCTCAGGCTGGTAAGCCCAATTTGAATGAGATGGAAATATTTAACTTGTATAAAATATTTTCAGGGAGAGTACTTTTGCCTTGACCCTTAAGAAACACATTCATATATACGTACATCTAAGCTACACTGAGAGGGTACTCGATTTCACATTAGGAATGGGACATAGCGCAAATCAAATATTCATATTTAATTAAGAAAATTTTTGTTGATTCATCGAATAAGCCAATTCACTCTCCAAATAAAGTAGCTATTAGAATCAGACACTTTTGACAAGCAGGAAAGTGTAAGTAAACTTTAATATGGTCTGATTGACCTACCCAAAACGCTCAATAACTATATAACATTAATGGGTTTGTTTGATAATCTGAGTTAGAACCAGTTAGTCGATGTCGTCAACCAGCTGAATATGCTAATAATTTGAGCTACCCTGGTAGTTTTGTTGAGAATACCTGATGTGGATTGACGGGAATTCTGCCTAATTTTATATTTGGTTTGACAATAACTTTCAATCCAAAATTTATTGAGAATAATGGGAGCGTTGTTAAACTGCCATGGTGGATGGTAAATTGTTAATATTTCAGACTGTTTTCCTCTACCTTTTTTTTGTACAAATTTGGGTTGAATTTGAATTGTCAACAGAAAGGGCTAAGATTAGAGATATGAAAGTAATTAATCACTTGAGCCATTGAAACATCACGGGTCTGCTCAAATAGTCATGTCGTCACTGATATTTCTCTTTGCTTTGATTGAATGCTATTTTTATAATTATGTTCCAGGTAAGCCCCATATGAATCCCTATTGCTATCCTCATTACAATAACATGCCACCAAGCAATAGTTCAATGCCACCACATCCGGGAGACTATGGACCTCCGCCGCAGCACATGATGGGTGGTTACCACCAGTCGCCGCAACAACCTCCTCTCCATGGACCACCACCACCTTCAACCAAGCAGCAACCCAGCACACTTGAGGCACAATACATGCAGCAACAAAGTCAAATTTTTGTTTTCTCATCTAAACTAGCAAATAAGGCAGCTGATGCAGTATTTCAGGGTCAGTTTCCTTCAATAATTGCCTTTCATACGTCACAACTAGCAACTCAAAAGTTCCTTGAGGTAAGAAAGCATTGAAAATGAAATCATAAAAATTTGAAATTGCCCACTATTTATGTGTTCTATTTGTAGTGTCAAGGTAATCCAAATTGGTCAACTCCACCTCCTCCAACTGGAAAAATGGGAAAAGGAGGAAAAAACCAACAACACCAACATTCTTCTCAATCAACGATGATGACAGGAAGCGGTCCTCCGCCATCGAATATGCCCCCGGATTTCAATATGCACCAAGGCCATCCTCCTTCATCACCATGCAGCATGTATAATTTGAATTCAGTACGTACTCATTTCATATTATCAAAGAATCAATAAGAAATTCATTTAACGAAAACGACTGACATTCGAGTTTCCAAAATAAAACACCTTTTGTCTAATGTCGTAGAACTCAAATGCGAAAATTAGATAAGCGAGAAAGACGATCTTTTTGGAAACTCGAATGCAACCAGTATCAATTAACTCAATCTAAACATGGGACAACGAAGTATAGAGCTTGACATTTCCCAAATTTTTATTCTTGTCTGTTCAAAGGAAAATTTCTTGTAAAATTTAAGGCTTCTTATACAGTATTGGCAAAAAATTCGTTGACCCAACTCTGACTAGCATTGTATGTAGTGAATAATTATTTCTAAAGAAAGAAACTAAAGGCAAAAGGGACCAAGAACAGACGACGCAAAAACACTGACTTTTCTTCATCTCGTGTAGAAACGAAACCAGTCTAGGACTAATAATTTATTTACGATCATTCAAGAATTCAATACTTTAAATAAAATACTACAAGTATTTGAGAGATGCGTCAAAACGTAATTATATACCCGAAACTGATATCCTGAGAAAGAACCCTTTTCATAGACACCCTGCATATTCAAAGCTAAAGGTTCGGCACCATCTTTCGCCAGGCTCCGGTGAAATGACGTTTGGTGCATCAGTAGAAAAGCTGCTAGTTTCTTTTTTTTTGGTAATATATTTCGATGATTGCTCACTTAGCTGTATTTTACAGAAATCATCGCCTCAACAAGGCTACACAAACTACTATGACGGAGGCCATGGCCCAGGCATGGGCCCTAACTCTATAGGTCCTGGAGGAGTTTTGGGACCCGGTGTTCCAATGGGTGGTGGGCAGCAACCTTATTTTAGCAATGGTCCTGGAGGACCTCAATCTAATCGTTTGACAGGTGTGAAAGTACGTGATGAAGACCTCACACCGCAACAGAGGCATCATAGAGAAGAGCAACTAGCAAAATTAAGGAAGCTCCAACAAGTATTAATTCCAGATAATGAACATCCTGGTACTCCAGGAGATCCGAATTGTCATCCAATCCAATCTCATGAAAACATGGATGGGTACATGCAGTCGGTAACGCCTATTAAACAACATCACTACTATGATTAGATAAAACATTAGTTAACTGAGAGTGTTACTGTGTTGATAGGATGGACCACAAGGTCCCATGATGGATTACAACATGCATGGACCAGGAGGACCCCTAAGCAATAAACCTTCATCCAATAACGAGTGGTCGTCTCCGCCTGGTGGTTTCTTCATGGACGGTCCAGTAATGAAACAATCAGGGCCTCTGCCTCCACCTTCAATGAGTAATTCCAACGGCAATGGTCCGCGAAGTGTGAAAGGAGGGGGTGGAAGTATCCCTAGTCCTGCCACACCCCTCACTCCTGGAAGTTCCTGTGGTGCTGCACATCGGTAAGCCTTCTTTAGTTCAAATTTCTATAGATAGCCTTAAACCTCAATTCTCTTCTCAGACCGTCTCCACATTCTCCAATGTCGGGAGACCCACTTTACACAGGAAGTGGCGGTCATTCATTTTACCCTTCCGGATACTACAGTCCACAAGTAGGACAAGTTCAGGATAACTCTCCATCTGGGACCGTCCAGAGAAAAGACTCCGAATCTAGCAACAGTGACGGAGGAAAGAGTAGGAAAGAAAAATCTTCTTGTTCAATTTCACCAACTTCCTCTGCGCCGCCTTCGGTGAAAGAAGCGAACTTGATGCCAGTACCCTCACCCCAACAAATCCAATATCTCCACACTTTTGAAGGTCAAGAACTTACTATACAGAAGCAGCCGAATATGGGATTATCAGATCATTCGATAGATGGATCTCCAGGGTAATTCACGTTTGAGTCTTCATATTCCATTAGAGACTAAGATATAGGTTTCCTTACATGTTACAGCCTACCATCATCGAACTTAGACGTGAACCCTTCCACACCGAACTTGAACCAGCAAAAACCATCACATTCGGCTCCACCCACCCCAGTCTCAATGAATACAGTCAACATGAAGTCTTCGTCTGAAGGCTTGAACTCCGCCAACAGTTCCTCAAAGGTTTATAAGCTGTTATTATTAATGTTTAGTTATAACTCTGAGTTCTTATGTGAAAATTTGTGCTTTAGAATCGGCCTGGAAGTGTCGGTCCTGCGCCTACCCCCAAGAGTAATACAACTCCGAATCCGAGTCCAGGAATGGACAGGAGTTCACAACCTGGAACGCCTCTCCAAATGAGTATGATGGAAATGAAAAGCTCGGTTAGTTTCGGTCCAGGAATGATACCTGGTAACGGACCTCAGCCACCGCCATGTATGATGAAACAGTTGCCCTTGAGTATGGATCCTCATCCTGATGGTCCAGGAACAGGCGGTGTTTTTGATAATGTCCCTTTAAATCCGAATCTAGCTGGTCCACCTCCTCCAGGAAGCAAACCTGCTTTCGATCCAATCTCATCTATGGTACAAATGAGCCAACAACTTGGCGGAAATGGGAATTCACCAAATGCTGGTGGTGGAGGGTAAATACTGTTTAATTTAAAAAAAAATAAATTCCTCTGTTCTAATTGTGATGTTCTTTTTTTCTACAGGACTGGTGGTGGCTACGGAATGAACCCAGGCCCCCCAATGAACCCTAACATGGTAAACTTCAATACTTCCATGCATAGTGTACAAGTGAGTTTATTTTTAGACATGTAGTTCGAAAGCCATTATTACTAACCAGAAGTTGTTTCCTCTAGAATGTAGATGGAGGTCTCGGTTTGGGTGGGCCTCAGACTGTCAACAATACCTACGTCAATGCGACAATGACGATACAGCAAATGAACATTCAGAATATGCCTCCGTATATGAATCACGGTCCAGGTCCTAACATGGGACACATGGGTCATCAAATGGGTATGGGGCAGCAGATGGGCCACATGCAATCAATGGGAGGACCTCCAAATAGTATGGGAATGAATCCAGGTGGCCCAATGGGTCCTAACTCCATGGTACATGGCGGTCCGATGGGTCCTAATTCTATGGGTCCGGGTGGACCAATGGGTCCTGGTGGTCCAATGGGTCCAGGTGGTGCAATGGGACATGGTGGTCCAATGGGTCCTAACTCCATGGGCCCGGGTGGTCCAATGGGCCCTAATCCAATGGGTCCGGGTGGTTCGATGGGCCCCATGAGCCAACAGCAACAGATGGGTTCCATGGGTCCTATGTGCAGTGGTCGTGGACCTCCTCCACAAATGTATGGCAATCAACCTCCTCAGAGAATGGGTGGACAAGGGGCAAGAGGGAGTCCATACCGAATGCCCAATAACCCTCGAGCTTTTGGTGGAACTAACATTCAAGTTAAACCAAACGCACCCAACACTATTCAGTACCTTCCTGCTAGGCCGCCGCCTCCACATAATCAGGGACAAATGTGCTCCCAGTCTGGAGTTATGGGAACAGGGGGTCCTGGACCGGGACCACGAGCACCACCTAATCTCGAGTTTCTTCAGCGTTATACCAATCCTAGCCCTGGACCAGTTGTGAATGTGAACATGGGGGTAAGTGAGCGTACTATTTTAGCTAAGTCTTGATACTTATATTATTAAATTGGTGAACTGAGAAGAAATTATGAAAAATATTTGTTTGGTACGACGTGGAAAAGATGACTGATGCAGGGAATAGTATTGTTAAGTGAAGCTGAGTAATTGATAGTACTGTTGTTTAATTTTTCGTATTTGAGTAGGGATCAGTTGAAAATTCGAAATGATATTAGAGAAAGTTGAGGTTTTCTGTTAATAGTCCTGAAAATGAATCATAGTTAGGAAAACTTAGTTATTCAAAAACTAAATATATTTGAGATTTAATTAAAAATAAATGTTTGTTTCAGATAAATGTGAACGTGAACATGCCAGGGAACCGAATGCCATATCCAGGGCCAGGTGGTCAAGGAATGGTTGGTGGGAATGGGTCAGGTCCTTGTGGTGGAGGTCCGATGCGAGGAGGACCGAACACCCACCAGATGATGGACCAATGTCCGCCTGGACAAGGTCAGCAGTTGCCCCCAAGTATGATGGGAGGTGGTGGAAGAGGAGGGATGAAAGGACCCAACGACCCAATCTACGCCCAACAATTCCACCAATTCCAACAAGAATTATATTCGACAGGGGCAAACAATGGACGTAATCCAAACATGCCACCGAATGTGCAAAATAATCCCAACACGCCTCCAAATCAACAGTTTTTTAAATGAATAGTGCAAAGCTCATTTGTTATCTTGTTTTCCTTCGCCCAAGCAAATACTCCTTACAATATTGAACATTTACCAGAAATATTTTGAGTTTATAATTCGAACCAAGGTTCGTGACGTGGTGCAATAATTAAATACTATATCGCTTAAGCAAATTAAGATATGTCATAAGTTTATGATAACTAAAGGAGACTTACGTAAATTACTTACGTTTCTCAGATCCTCAAAAAAAAAAATTCTCCTGTTTTATATACAAAGTAATTAAGATGATGACTAGTTATTAGATAATTTTTACGCATGACGTGACTTGGGAAAGGTGGAAATTTTTGTCATAACCACTTATTATTATTATTATTATTATTATTTGTAATAATAGCAGAGTAATAAGTATAGAGATGAGTCTTAGCTCTTCTGGCTAGATTCATTAACGGACAGATTCTCAATCAAGACACTTTGGCATTTTCTCATTATTAACAGAAATAAGTTTTCTTTTCTTATCTCTCAATGTTTCTGTGAATATTTATGTGTAGAAAAGTTAGGTCTAAATGATGAGTTTAAATTAGAATTAGAATTGATTGTAAACCATAGAAAATACTAAATGATATGTTAACTACCGGCCTGGAAAATTGTTCCCACAAAACAAACTACTTAACACAGTGGCAATTGAATTTGAAAGTCTTGAGCTGTACAGAACAAGATTTTAATGTAGGATTTAGTACATGTTTTATACTATAATTAGAAAAATTCGTTGAGTAAGTCTTCAATGTCTTTACCTCCTTTGATCCACTAGGAAAATTGTTTAAAAAAAAAAATTTTTTTTTTAGTTAAATTCCTCTGTTGATTTTGGTTAGCTCAATTTAGCGTCGAGAGCTTCGTTATGATTATGTCAAATTACTTTGGACAAAAAATGGAGCATTAGTTAATGTTTTTTTTTTTTTTTTTTTTTTTTAATTATTATTTAAGACTAATCAATTTTTAAACACTTTGCTAAAACTGAGAACTCTAATTTAATTATTATTAGTCCTACTCATAATGTTATGATCAGGATGGTTTTTATAATTCCATGAATGAAGATTTTTGGAATTACTTCTGAGTATTTTTATCGGCTCAAAAAGAAAAAGTTTATACTTTGTAATTTGAGGGGTAATTTCTAGAGATATTGTTGTATATGAGACTAGTTTTTATTTTTGTTGATTTTGAAAATCCTATTCTTGGTTAGATAATTTTATAGAAAATGATTTAAATGGGAAGAGAATGTTAGAGACTCTGTTTTTGCTCTGTGCCATGAAATTAAAATGAAAAGGTAAAAGGCTGTAAGTTTGAGTATGGGTTTTATTTCCTAGCCTTTCTCTAGACCCTCCCAAATTCTGTAGATGATAATTGTTTTGGTTTGAGATGAAAGGAAGGTGATTTGAAAGAATTAATGGTAGATTTCTTCTAAGATATTAGTACTATTGTTAAGATTAGTGCAGGACTACTTAAATAATTAAGGAGAATTTTCAATGGAATCAATCAGTCTCATAAGTGAATTGGTTCTGATCGGGCATTTGGTGGCGTCTCTTACAAGCCTCTCTTACTAGTTTTATTTTAAGCTATCATTCTATAATTAATATTATATTTTCAAACTATTGTTTTATCACTCATGCGTACTCATGAGTGGGGCCATTATTGTTAGACGTAGAAATGAGAAACGGCAGAAATCATTTTATTGCTATAATAAAACGCATTATATTGTCACAACTATCCTCTCTTCATTACATACTCACAATTATAGGTCAATGACCTAAGAAATCAAACGCAGACAGTAGGAATTAGACGAGAGGTAAATACGGAATCTTTTATTAATAACTTTTACAGTCAAACGGAAATTTATCCTATATATATTCCATTTTTCGTTTCCCTAAATCCGTTCTAAGGCATGATTGGACTTTGTTAGTCTAAAAGAATAGGTAGTTATAGTAGTAGTGGTGGTAGTAGTGATAAATTATGTCATTTTGACTCTATGCAATGTAATGCTCTAGCACTCATTGTTGAGATGACACTTTCAATTAACATCAACACTATTCCATATTCATATGAAATGGATAATTTGTGGAAATAAGTACGAGTAGAGAAATCCACAAATATTAATTCATTTACTGAGGAATTGATTTTTCTTTCCTTCGAAAAATTCTGCTGAGAACGCTCCGTTTGGATGAAGTTTTTGAATTATTACTCCTTTGTGAGCCATGGGATTCACTGATTGATGGTCTTTGATTGTATTTGTACGATGATGGTAAGTTATCAAGTAGCTGAGGTGAGTCGTCTTCTGAAGAGACTTGTGGCTCATAGGGTTTGAGTCGACAAGAAGGGGATGAATGTACTGGGAGATCCATTACTGAGGAACCAGGACCATTTGACTGTTTTTTGTCTGTAAATTAAATTAGTTTAGTTTAATTTTGATTAGTTGGAATATGATTATGAGGGTGAAATTATTTACTTCGTCGAAAGATTCCAAAGAATAGGCGAAGGGCACCACTTGGACGACGGCCATTGAGTGGTGGTATGGCATTCGAAGGTAGAGTAGCAGAGTGTCCTCGGCGTACATAGGGGTGTGGCAAGTACTCCATCCGATCAATATCCAAAAGATTTTCATGAGAACGACTGGTCTGACGTTGAGTACGTAGAGCCCGTTCTAGAAATTAATATTTGAGAATTATTACAAAATTTAAAATAAGGTTCCTTTTTTTTTTTTTTATCGAACCTCCTGGATTAACTCTGGATGGGATGGACTGGGGGAAGGAGTCCCTATCTGACTCTGTCCCATTGCTCATCATTGAAGTCCTTTCACTGTCGTTCTCAGACGATATCATTTTGTTTGTTGGACGACGTAACACTGGTGTAGTTGTTAAGACTTGAGGAGGAGGAGGAATGAATGGTGGGGGATTTTCATTCAAATCTTCTATATCTTCTATGTGCTGGTGTGATTGTGATGGGACAACCAATTCGTTGTGTTTTTCATGTAATTCTTCGTCTTCCAATACATTATTGTAAACATCTCCTTGAAGGGAGTCATAGTGATTTTCATGACCTTCACTCGAAGTTTCGTAATCAACTCCAGAAGAACTCGTAGTTTCCAGTTCTCGTCTTTCAGATGCTGACGACGATGAAAGTTTGTCTTCGATGGAAAGTCCTAAACTCGAGTTGGGAGAAATTCCATCCCTACTACTTCCAGGAATTGTCTGAGGATCTACTGAAAGAGACACATATTCCGAAGAAAACGAATCAGAATTATTTTGATTTGATCCTTCGACTGATGTCGAGGTTAGGAGGCTGTCGATGCATGCTGCTTCTTGGATCCCATTTTTCAATACCTTCTGTGTAATTTTTGTGGCGATGAACTCTAATGAATGGGTGACAGGAGATTCCAAGTCGCCATGTTTCTCACTCTCTGTTCTCGTTCCATCTGGTGGAATCTTCAAAACTGGAGACTCAGGGAAGTCATTTGTGGAGTTATGTTTGGATTCTTCTGGATTTGAACGTATTGGAATAAAAAATGCGCATGGTTTCCTAACAGGGGATGAGGCCTTCTTCTGAATGATAAAACGATCTTCTTGGTTTTCATCAAAACTGAGTGCTGAAGGTGGTAAACTGCCTTTCCTCCAAGTATTTGTGTTGATCAAGGGTTTTGTTGGGATTCTGATTTCACTTGCAGGGCTCCAGCTTTTTCTCGTTGAAGATTTATTGATTAAGGGTTGGATGACAGTGGATTGAGTCGACGCAAGTATAAAACTCGACGTTTTCTCTTGTTGGACAATTTTATGATGGTGAGAGCACTCTGTGTCTACTTCAAATTCTAAAGAGTCGTCGGAGAAGTAGTCCATTTTGTCTTCATTCCGATGAATTCTCCTTTTGTTCTCTTCATCATTCAAGTAGTTCAAATTCGAGATGGAAAGTATTTTTAGCTCATCGGGAGAAAATGTTTCAGTCTCTGGCCAGAGAATTGGAGTCTCATGGCGATTGATCATGCTAAGGTAGCCATCATCAATGTCAAGGATTTGCTCGGTGACAGGATGAGGAGGTAATAAATTTTGTGGAGACTCCTCCTGACGGGACTTGGCTACGTACCAATCATCACCAATATTTGGCATGATATTATTATTAGTGGTGTTAGGTTTAATTGAAGTAAAAGGTGGGGAAACTCTGTTTCTAGGATTGATTTGGGGTTCCTTGGGAAGAATAGCACTGACGTCTTCGTATCTCACCCACTGTGCCGGCGGAATTACCGGCGACTCTTGATGAACAATTGGCATACGTTGACTAAGCATTGGACTTCGTTTCGATTCATTACTAATATGAGGATTTTTTCTAAAATCCTTCGGACTCCGACAATATTTTTCTTGCTCTTCTTCGTCGTCTTCAACGAAACATGTCTTCCGAGTTTTCCTCAACGATCTCGGTAGATTTTTCTCAATGTGACAATTCCAGTCTTCTTCTGGATCATTCTCTAGAAATCGTTCCAAATCCTCTGGTTTCATCACAAATGTTACAGGAATTGGTTTATTGGGTAAGGCAGATGTAGACTTCACATAGGTCTTATCACTGTCTCCGATTTTATTTGACCTTATTTTTGGAAATACGCTTCCAGCACCTTTAGGGGAATCCACAGGACTTTGGTTTCCTATAACTTTCGGTGGAGGCTCGCCCGTGATAGTGATGTGGTTATTATTGGTGTGAGAATTACGACTAAGAGAACTCGTTGCCTTTGGAAACACTATACCATAGCTCGTATAATTCCCATTGGGACTCAAAACAGAATTGGTTTCAATTTGATAGGTCGTAGAGTTCAGATTCGACTTCCCATTGGTCTTTCCTTGACGAGCAGGCTTCACCGGAGACGACTTTGTGTAGTTGTGATGTGGTAGTTGTCGGAATTCAGCTGAAAGTCCTCTCTCACTTGTTTCCCTACCATGTGAATTAATCTGGATTTCTGTAACTATCTGAGCCTCCTTCTGCATGATTCTCACTATTGACTCAATAGATTTGGATTGGTGAATAGACTGCAAAGTGTCTGCTTGAGTACTACTAGTAGTTGAAACCGATGTTCGTAGTCTTTGTGAAGATGGCTTCCCGGAAGCAAGAGATGTAAGAGAGGATGAGGATGACTGTGAAATGGAGTCATCAAATTCCGCAATTACTTCATCAAGGGCTGAGATACAGCTCAAAATGTCATCACATCTGCAGAATAATAAGAGAATCTATTTTTTTTTGAAAGCTGTAAAATAAACTAGAAATTTTTCTACCAATATAATTTAGTCATTCATACCCAAACTCTTGGAATAAAGAGTGTCAAGTTTCACTTTCAATTAAAAATTATGATTATTCAATTGAACTCCCTAACTCCCACTCACTCCCTTCTCGCCACTATATGGCTACTAAGAGCTCAATTCTCTAACTAAATCCACCGAAAATGATTAGATGTGACCAAAGCGAAAGAACAAAAAAATTAATACATGTCCTTTTCTGTTAGTAAACTGCATGAATCAGCTGTTAGTAGTAAACTTTTTTGTTCTTTGGTTTTGGCCACTTCATTATTGGTTAAGAACCAATAATAGAATATTGTTAAGAACCAACAATAGAATATTGTAGAACCAACAATAAGGATACCAAGCATAGTGCGTATAACCAGAGGCATAGACTTCGTCAAACTGTAATTTACCTCAGAGTAAAGAATTTAGCTTTAGTTACGGGTTCTAATATAGAGGGACCAAATTTTCCAATCAGTAGTCGTCCCTTTGGAGATAAAGTTAATCTATACATATTTTATACCTTCGGGTTTTTTATATTTCAGTTATTATTCTTATGCAAAACCAAATCAATTACCTTATCAAACAGTAAATGTCTACATCCCATTGAATAAAGTATTTTTAGAATTCGTATGACGAAATGAGACTGGTTTCTGGGACTTGCTAGTTGGTACCATTATTTTCTGAAGTGGTGAATCCTGATCTTCGAGTACTAACGAATGAATCCGCAAGTTATACACTTATTGGGCCTTACACTAACCTGATTTGTAATTATTTTGATATTTTGACATAAGTATGTACAAAATTAATAATAAATAACAAAAAGACAATAAAAAATTTTGAATTGAATAGATTATTCTTCGATTTCAACCGTCGGTCTCTTCCAGAGACTGTCAATTTAGGTAAACATCAAACAATCAGTTATCAATGAGGTATTTACAATTTGATCAGCTACATTGGTAAAGTTAAGGGCAATAATTAACTTAACACCTCAGTCATCCACGCTCTACTCATGGTATTCTATTATTGTAAAACCAACAATAGAATACTTTACCTCAGTCGTCTCGAAATCCCAACTTGTCAAGAATAAAGTCGGGATTGAGAGCATTAGATTGTTAGAACAAATATATTTTATTAATAAAAATCCTTTACTTCACTGTCATTCGTGGTCATCCTTCTCCCAAAATCCTAAGAAGGAAGCCTTTGAATGACAGTTGGTAAGGTCCTCTGACATGGGAACTCAACGGCATAGTCACGATCATCAAGTCGACAAATGTAATGAGAAGGAGCGTAAAATTAGAAGATAACTTACAGTGGCTCATCTGTGGTGGACGGGATGCTTGAAATTGGGGTTTTGACAACTGTAACAGTTTCCGGTTTCATCATCTCTTGCACTTGAACCTTCCCAGGTACTGAAATTGACGTCTTGAGTAACTTTTTAGATTTGGGACCACTGTCAAAGGACCTTACATTCACTTCGTCAGATCTATGCTCCAATGCATTTCCAAATGCTTCCTTCTGTTTCATGGCTCATTAACCCTCACACGTCTTTCTGGAATAAATTAATTACAAATCTTTCACTTTGGACATTACATATTTCATGAACCCCGTTACTTATCAAATCTACATATGTAGACTTATAATTTTTGTATGAAATTGATTAATTTTATATGAATATATTATATATACCTTATTTCCCAAAAGTCTAAACTATTCATATTCACTTACTCTGCACAATAATTATGTTATAAATAGTAGTAACTTTAGTATCACTTTTTATAAAAATAATTTCTCAAACATTGAAAAAATTAGGAAGAAGATTCTGTTGAGAGAATTTGTATAGTATGAAATTTGTTTAGACTCTTAATAGGGTATGGTTGGATGTCTCATCCCTACATCCAAAGGTTCATTAGAGGTCAAACAGAGAAACTGCTCAGTCGGAAGGATATAAGAGAGTTATAAAGACAGGCTCATGTCTCATATCAAGTTGAAAAGGTCAATGTATTTTGTCCATATTTGAATTTAAATTGACTTGACTATGGTCTAAACCAAAGAGCAGCTCATACAGTACTATCAACATCAACACCTCATCAAATCATAATTAGCTATTGTGTTCTCGTACACTAATCCTCACGATCTGACATATACCAAAAAAAAATAATAAAATTATAATTTTTTTCATATAATTTTACCTGAGTACTCCACTTTGAGATTGGGATACAAGTCCCAAGGTGGGTACTCGTATTTCAAAATTTATTTTTCTATCATCAAAACTACCATAATTGATGAGGGATCTGTAATTTATTAGTAAATAGCTGGAGTCAAAGGTAGACAATAACATATTGATAAACTTTCTCTCACTTAAGTTTACAAATTTATAAACCTTTCTCTGCCTCATTGTCTCTTTTAGTTGAGAATTAGTTAATTATTATTATATTTTTTTTTGTTCATCTTATGTATTAGTTAATTCCTAACTGTGATCCAACTTGTAAATTGGGGTTAAGCTCTTGTGTTTTCCAGGTGTTGAAATGTACAGAAAGTAGTAAAGGAGGTCAGAGAAGGAATGACCTACAGCCACTACACCCACGCACTCACATTAGTATTCCTTACTACACATCTCTCTAGTCAATTACAATCATAACCCTCATACATCCCAGAACTCGCCTCAGAACAAACAGTTATATCAATTATTAAAAATAGACTCACCTCAATTAATTCAACTAACAATATAATAATATCAATATCTAATTGTATTCCTTTTACTTTTAGATTATAATATAATATTTACTCAATTTTCACAAATATCCGCTCAGTGCTTTTCAAATTGCCAAAACTGAATGAGAAAGAAGTAAAGTCGGTTTCTTTCTATTTTTAAATATTATCGATCCAAAAAGAAATAAAGTCCCACAAACTACTAGCCCCATTAATGGCGGAACAATTGAGTTCATATTCAATTCTTTAGTTAAATAATATTATAACCTTACTTCAATTTGTATCAGTGTGTTTTCTTATTTATTAATCTCATAATAAATAACAACGAAAGAATAATAAAAATAAGAATTTTTTACGTTACTTACATGTTTAGCTCCAAATATTAGTCCATCAAGGAATCCTATATTAAAGACAATCACTTGGACTCCATTATTTTGTATGACACAAGTACAGAACTGTTTGAATGATGAAAGTATTCAAACTACTACAGACTCCTTCAATTCTCATTGTTGGATAGTGATGAAGTTTGAACAATACTTTTCAATATTTCAATATTTCCTTCTTGTTTATAAAGAATTCAAGTCTAAAATTAGTTTTAGTAATGAGTCCGTACTCATTAGGTAGTTGGAGCAATGAGAAGTCAAGTAAAGTTTGTAAATGAGAGTAACCGGTGTGATGTTTCTGGATAAGTGGTTTGATGAGGAGTGATTATAATTTAAGTAAGGAAACCCTAAAAACCATAAGGAAGGATTTAGAAGTTGTTTTCTTGGACAAAGCTAAACGTCTTTTCTGGTCGACTCAATAAGATTAATCAAGACAAATGAAGAGAAGACAATAGAGACAAATCAGGAAGTTGTAATTCTGATTGACGCCTCGTCCTGTCTTTTTATCTTCATAACACTTTGGATACTAAAACTAAAATTTGAGCAACAACTAACTCTCTGTGTACGAATGACTCAAAACTTTTTTATAAATCTAGCGAGGTTTCTCTGACATAAGGTGTACAGTCAGTCTACAGTCTACACCATCATCCACTTAAACTCAACTTTTATGAATAATACATTACAATTCCCAAATGGTAATGTTTAGACCTTTAAATTATATTCTTCAGCTATAGTAGTCTCAATTTTCCACTCACTAAAATTTACAAACTATTCCAACCCAATGCTACGCATTTTCATATTATAAATTTCCTTCTAGAGCGTAAAGTTGTGATGTTGAGTCATCCCTGCTTAGCTACCATCTTATTCTCTTACTAACATAAATTAACTACACTTCGCCCACATTAACTTTACGGAATCAAATTTTTTGAAAAAAAAAAAAAAAGAAAAAAAAAGTTACTCAAATAACTCTTATTTAAATTATTGTTCATTTTCTATAAGTTCAAAAACTGTAATTTTGATCAGATTTTGATAAAATAAATAAATGCTTCCAGGTAAAAAAAAAAAACCTTGGGGAAGTGTTGTTAAGTTATAAAATGATAAAAGGTGCAATGCTAAAAAAAAATGAAATGTTAAGTGTAAGGATAGTTGAGGAAGAATAATAGTATTAACATTATAGGAAATTTTATTTTTTTTTTCTGTAATATATAGAGATTGAATCTGATGGAATTGTGTGATGGGATCTTTGTAATCGAAGGTAACTACAATTGTAATGATATAAATCATATAAGAACTTACTTTTTGATGGTCTTATTTCTTCCCTTTAAAATTCTAACTGTAGATAGATAAGAATGAAATTTGGGATTGCATTATTGTTAGGATTAGGACTGTTGTTAGGGTTCATGAAATAGTATCCAACTGAGAGGGGGTAAAAATGATTCTGATGACGACTGACTGTCTCTTTTTGAGGTATCGAGGGTTAATATTGAGTATGGAGAGGAGAGCTTGAGCTTTAAGATTAATTAAAATTATTTTTAAGAAATGAACNACGACTGACTGTCTCTTTTTGAGGTATCGAGGGTTAATATTGAGTATGGAGAGGAGAGCTTGAGCTTTAAGATTATAATTAAAATTATTTTTAAGAAATGAACTTATGTGTTTTGGAAGTTGATATTGAAATTAGCTGAATTTTCTGTGCTAATTTAAGAATCTAAACCTCTTGAACCATATTAGGTTGAGTCATTCTTATTAAAAACAAAATAAAAGATACAACTTAACCTTCACGCCGAAATGAGTCCAACATTGATAAAAATCTTTAGCAATTTAGACAGAAAGTGAAAAGAAGCATTATACCACTTCCCACATCACATGCAATATAAACTTGATTATAAAAATATTATTTCCAAGGTTACAACAATATAGCACTCTAGTAAACTAAGCTAGAACAAAAAAAAAATTTTTTTTTTCAGTCAGTAACCATTTGTCATATCTATCGTTCAATTATTAAATTTCATTGCATTATTGGTTCAAAAACTTGTCTTTAAAGATGGAAACTTTCTCAAATAGTGATATGACGTTACCTGATTATGTTGATTACTAGGATCATTGGATGCATAATAATTTTTATAAATTTTTATAAAATAAAAAATTTTTTTTGGTGATATTATGGACTTGATTTATCGACATGTCGTTGTATACTATCAGTTTAACATAAAAATGATATTTTTTGGCGTCTACCATAAATAATGTCTCCAGACGGAGGTCTATTACTTGATTTTTGACCTTAAATTTTGCTTACCTTGTTGAAATTCATTTAAGTATTCAAGAATCATGTAAAAGATTTGAGTTTTTAGAAATCATGTTAATCAGGAGAGGTTTTAGTTGGTGGATTTACATTGATCTCATCAACTATCGTGTAT
This sequence comes from Holacanthella duospinosa, assembly GCA_002738285.1. Lineage (NCBI taxonomy): Eukaryota > Metazoa > Arthropoda > Collembola > Poduromorpha > Neanuridae > Holacanthella > Holacanthella duospinosa. The sequence goes on along the minus strand of NIPM01000013.1, from coordinate 876,514 downwards.
ATCTCTCATGCCGAATCCTTTAGTTAATTGGAGTAAGACTCTGAGTATGGTCAATGGAATATCTAAGGTAATTTATATTTCTACATTAACTCAATATTTAGAAAATATCCGAATTTGGATTTTAGATGAGAAATATCCATGAAGTGACAGAGGAGGGGTCAAGGAGTATAAGTGGTGTCCTTAGTTACTGTAAGGAGAGAATTGTCTATCCATACTTACGACTATTAGGTATCATGGGACTCAAACCATTTCTCATGCAGTCTACAACTGACACGTGTAAATTTGCTCCAGTTATCAATAGAATCTACATTGTATTTGTCACCATGATGCTCATTGTTGGATATTTTCTTCAATACTTTACTTGTTTCCGGTATGTCAGAAGTTATTATACTTATACTTAACTTCAAACTGTGTTTTTCTTATCTTCTTGCACGTTCCGCCTCCAGCAAGAAACCATCATCTTCAATAAATAATTATTATGTTGTTTTTTGCAATTTCTACAAAAATTATTTTTCAGGAGAGATCGAGGATTTGCCTTTAAAAATGATACTGAGGAGTCCACAGTACCTAGAGACCCTTCAGTGTCATGGAACAGAATATGTAATGGGAATTCAGTTTATATACACATCCTTCCAAATATTTTACATCTGTCTTCATTCTTGTACATGGTCTTTCTCTATCGGCTTCATGATGATGAGCAGCTTCCTAATTTAATCGAACGTGTGAGTCAGATTAAATTATTATTCCTTATTCATTCTTTTAATTATTTTATTTAAACCGGAAATCCTTCATAGGTTTTTCTCCAGGCTGCTCAAACTCGTGCAAATTTTTTTACACAAAGGAAACCAGTTCGGACTTTCCAATTTTTGGTAATTTTGAGTATTACTTGGATTGTTCTTTCCTGTGCTTGTCAACTCGTTCAAGTGACAACACATAAGACTATGATTAATTACTTACCTCATTTAACGTAAGTACTTCAGACTCAAAAAAGTATATGAAATATGATTGTCAAATAATGAATTCAATTCAAGCCTGGATGCGAAACATTGTCTGGTGGTACTTATGACTATTTCCAACTCATGGCAAGATGTCATCCAAGTGACCGTAATTGTGAGCTATTGCATCCATTGTTACTTACTCTCAACTTACTTGAATCTAATTCATGCAAGAGTCCAACAACATTCGATTACTCTTCCAGATGCAATCAAAGTAAAAAAAAACAAAAAGGCAGATGATTTGGTTGCTAAAAATATTTAAAAGCTAAGCTATTTTAAGAAAAAATTCTTCGTTGCACTTGACAGGAAATTGGAGAGCTGTCAAACCTTCTCAAGTATTTGAACAATGACTTGGCTCCTGGTTTAGGACCTCTACTTGTTCTGGATTCATCACTAGCAATTTCTGGTTTATTATTCCTATTTAATGGCGGAAATCCTCTCCAGATGCGCATGTACATTTGGGATTACATAAGCGTTGGTTTAACATCTTTACTTTGGTTCTCTCTCTTCATTCTTCCTGTTAGTCAAGTAAGCCACTCAATTACTAATATTAATTCAATTAACGAGAATTAAGGTGCTCAATTATTTAAGAAAATAATCCAATGACCACTACTACTAGTGTCTTGGTTTGGTTTCTCCTTTAGTTAAGAGAAACCTAGCCATGGCATAAATATTCAATGTCACCAACTCACCAAAACGAATCTAATAAATCATTGAATTGGGATGCTAGATTGCTAAATTGACTTCATCTTGCAAAAGAATACAAGAAATTGGTCATTTAGTACGCCTAAGGCCCTTCGGATATCAAGATACACTACAAGATGACCTGGATTCATTCCTTCTCTTTGTTACCTCACTTCAAATGGAAGTTAATATTTTTCGAATCCCGATTTCTACACCGATACTCTCATTTATTGTGATGATCTTTATTTTCGGTCTCTCCACATGGGGATTAGTTAGTGACTAACCTCTTTTCTGAGTCGAGTATCAAAAATTAGAAACCAGAGAAAAACCTTTGAGAGAAAAATCATCAAATGACTGAATTTGCTACTTGAAACCATTGTTACATTATTATAAAATGGCCTTTTGTATTTATGTGATTAATTAGTAACCTAAGTAGTCAAATAAAAATAGTTTTCTGATCGCTGTTGGTTAATCATTCCGAAATCGAAATTATAATTGGGAGGTTGACTTACAATAATAAAAAGTTTAATAATTATGATTAACGTTTAGAATTACAAAATTGGAATTTGGATAGTGCGGGAAAAGTGAGATTTTCATCATCAACCACCAATTTTAAATTAGTTTTTCTTGTTCACACTTGTAAACTTAATGCAATGTTTAGCTCAATGATGCGATTTTGAACGCCCTGTGTTGCGGTTCTATGAAAATACGGCGCAGGAACACTCGGCGCGGAAAATACGGTGTCGAAATCATAGCGCCTGTAAATTACGGCGCCTGCAAAATACGGCGCCTGGAAAATACAGCGCCTGGAAAATACGGCGCCTGGAAAATACAGCGCTTGGAAAATACGGCACCTGGAAAATACAGCGCATGAAACATGGATCATACAGATCTCGAGGTTAACATGAAAAACACAAAATCAGTATTGATATGTTATTGCATTCCTCACTAACTATGTGGCGAGGGTTATGGCGTCCTGGGTCCGCGGGGGAAATATAACATAACTTGTTGTTTGCGCAATCACGAAAAACATTATGCTAAACGTTTTTGCTACGTTTTTGAATGATATATATATACATATAACATACAGCATGAACCACTTTAATCCGGGCCGTAGAAAATCGCTTTCACCAAAAAAAATTTGAGACTGCAAATAAACAGCACGAAATACAAAAGTTGGAGGGAATGAAGTTAGCGTGTGTTTGAGAAAACAATCCTCTGCAAAAATTAATTATTTAACAAGAGTAGCAGAGAGTTGAGAGAATGAGTGCAATAGAGTATGGTCCCTTTGCATCTACTCCACCTCACTTAACAGAGAANCATGAAAAACACAAAATCAGTATTGATATGTTATTGCATTCCTCACTAACTATGTGGCGAGGGTTATGGCGTCCCGGGTCCGCGGGGGAAATATAACATAACTTGTTGTTTGCGCAATCACGAAAAACATTATGCTAAACGTTTTTACTACGTTTTTGAATGATATATATATATACATATAACATACAGCATGAACCACTTTAATCCGGGCCGTAGAAAATCGTTTTCACCAAAAAAAATTTGAGACAGCAAATAAACAGCACGAAATACAAAAGTTGGAGGGAATGAAGTTAGCGTGTGTTTGAGAAAACAATCCTCTGGAAAAATTAATTATTTAACAAGAGTAGCAGAGAGTTGAGAGAATGAGTGCAATAGAGTATGGTCCCTTTGACTCCACCTCACTTAACAGAGAACCTGTCGACCCATCTCTCTACCTCTCTGCTATCATCATTTGCACTGCTTTGCAATAACTTGTCTAAATCAAAACTGACTTAAAAAAATTATTTTTTTTTAAACAAACGCCATTCTGTAATGCTGAAAGATGGGTAATTGAGAGAAATGACAAACTAGAGGAATGGGGTAAGATACCGTGGCATCTAATTCCACCTGACTCAACAGAGAACCTGCCGACCCCTCTCTGTCTCTCTGCTTTGCCCCATTGGTTTGCATCAGTTTATCTAATCGGAACAGATATAGTGATTATAATAAAATTAACTTCACTTCCATTACTAATTGTGTGTCGCCTGCTCCAAGCCGTTTTTGGTGAAAGGCGAAGAAAGAAGGCCCGGATTAAAGTGGTTCATGCTGTATAACATCAACTCATCCGGTAGATAGGCAAGGAAAAAGGTCTCAACTTTTTGACATTTCAAAAATTTGTAACTTTTTTTCTATAAATTTTCGGTGAAATATTTTTCCATATTCGTGATCAGCGACAACATATTAGTTTTCTAGGCGCCGTATTTTCCAGGCGCCGTATTTTCCAGGCACCGTATTTTCGGTGCCTTAATTTCGGCGCCGTAATATCGGCACCGCATCTTCGGCACCGTAATTGCGGTGCCGCATTTTACGCACCGTAGTTTCGTGCACCGTATCTTCTTCGTGCGCCGTATCTTCGTGGAACGCTATGTTGCCAACCAAATTCTTATACTAGATAGTAGATATACATTGTTTTTACGTTGGAACACAATAACTGCAAAAGCTAAAAAATTATAAAAAATCTGACGTTTTGTTTGGGTCACTTAATGTTGAATTTGGAATATACTAAAAGATTTCGAATAATAATGAAAGGAACAATTAAAGGAAACGTAATCCTCGCGGAATGGGGTAAGTGATACCTCAATCGATCAGAAATTTCATGTAGAGTAATAATATGACATTCATTGTTGGCAGTCAAGTCAAAGTTTGGCAAAACTTTGCAAAATTTTTGCAAATTTGTAATTTTTTTTTTTACAATATTGTTACAGTTCTAGTGTATTTTTATGTGACATCAACTGTATGATTATTTTATATATTATTATTAGGTAATTTATGTAATTATTGACTTACCTTTGTCTTTAATTTATTTTCTGTTTTGTTACTAATTATGGAAATTAGTAAGCTTAGCTTTAGTTTATTTTTCATATTTTCCTTTGTTTTATTATTACAATGATGTAATAATAGTTTTTGTACAAGAGGGACGCTAAGGGTTGGAAGGTATAAAAATCCAGGGCCCGGAGTCCAGAGGCTCATTCTGTTCTTAACCTAGCTGTTCAAGCAACAAGGTTAGTTCCTTGAGTATGGAACAGGATTTCTCAACAATGAAAATTAGGAAACTCATTANCTGTTCAAGCAACAAGGTTAGTTCCTTGAGTATGGAACAGGATTTCTCAACAATGAAAATTAGGAAACTCATTATTGAGCTAGGTGTTTTTTTTTGTTTTTGTTTTAAATAATTTTTTTATTAAATAAAGATATTTTTATTTTCAAAAATCTTATTGTTGTTCTAAATTGTTGGATTTATTGAATAGAGTTTAGTTTATTTTAGAAAATTAATTGTTGGATTTTTAAATACTGACAGTGAAGAGGCAAGCGAAGCCCTGACTGTTCAGACTTTTGAGTTTAAAGTTTTTGTGGGAAAGCTACAAATTTCAAAAGTTAAAAGTTTGAGCTAGAGTTTCAGTTTTAAATTATTATAAATTCAATTAGTTTAGTTTATATAATCAATCAGTTAATTGATTAGTGAATTGTGTTATTGGAATTTCGTCCAACTAAATTCAAGTAAGTTGGTCGATTTAGACTAGAGCCTTAACAATATGACTTAGCCAAAGGTACTGGTCCGGATTTCAACAAGTGATACCTCAATCGATTAGAAATTTTATGTAGATTACGATTATGACATCCATTATTGGCGGGCAACTCAAATTTTCCAAAAAATTTTCAAATTTGTAAAAAATTTTTTCTTTTCTTTTGTNATCCATTATTGGCGGGCAACTCAAATTTTCCAAAAAATTTTCAAATTTGTAAAAAATTTTTTCTTTTCTTTTGTCAACTTTGTAGAAATTACAGCAAAGATACAGCAGTGGATTAGCCAAGTGATATCTAACTAAATTTATCATTAACGTGTAGTTGTGATTCTGACACAGAATGTTTGTTTTCAAATCAAATGTTGTGGAATCTTTGAAAATTTCAACCGAAAACACCTAATGAAAGACTTAAAAATCATTAAGTAAGCCTAAAACAAACCTAACCAACAACCTAAAAAANACCTAATGAAAGACTTAAAAATCATTAAGTAAGCCTAAAACAAACCTAACCAACAACCTAAAAAAAAACAAAGAAACCCTAAAGAACAACCTAAAAAAATCTAAAAGAAAACTTAAAAAAAACCTAATATAAAAACCTAAAAGAGACAAGCAAATCTAAAGGAAACCTAAAATAAACCATAAAGAAAACCTGGAAGAAAACCTNTAAAAACCTAAAAGAGACAAGCAAATCTAAAGGAAACCTAAAATAAACCATAAAGAAAACCTGGAAGAAAACCTGGAAGAAAACCTAATAGAAAACCTAATAGAAAACCTAAAGAAAACCCAATAAAAAAACTAAAGANAAGAAAACCTGGAAGAAAACCTAATAGAAAACCTAATAGAAAACCTAAAGAAAACCCAATAAAAAAACTAAAGAAAACCTAAAAGAAAAAGTGGAAGGAACCTAAAAGAAAAAGTGGAAGAAACCTAATTAAAATGCATAGAAAACCTAAAACAAACTAAATAAAATCTTTAGAAAACCGAAAAAAAAACCTGATAGATAACCTAAAAGAAAGCCTAAAATAAAACCNAAACTAAATAAAATCTTTAGAAAACCGAAAAAAAAACCTGATAGATAACCTAAAAGAAAGCCTAAAATAAAACCTAAAGAAAACCCCGAAAAAACCTTTAAAAAAATGTAACATTAAAAAATTAAAANCCAATAAAAAAACTAAAGAAAACCTAAAAGAAAAAGTGGAAGGAACCTAAAAGAAAAAGTGGAAGAAACCTAATTAAAATGCATAGAAAACCTAAAACAAACTAAATAAAATCTTTAGAAAACCGAAAAAAAAACCTGATAGATAACCTAAAAGAAAGCCTAAAATAAAACCCCGAAAAAACCTTTAAAAAAATGTAACATTAAAAAATTAAAGAAAATTTAAAGTCGGATTTGTTTGTTTGGAAATCTCAAAAAGGTTGATCAAATTACATAGCCACATGTCGTGACCTTTCAATTTCCAAATCCAAAGCCCAACTAATTCCCTAGTAAGCATATTTTTCGGACACTTCCTATCCTGCTTGCCCATCTCATTGCTATATTACCAGTAAATTCAAAATTATTTGAAAATAAAAAATTNAAGCATATTTTTCGGACACTTCCTATCCTGCTTGCCCATCTCATTGCTATATTACCAGTAAATTCAAAATTATTTGAAAAAAAAAAAAAAATTTTTTATTTTAATTTTTTTCCACTTACGGCCAATTATAGATGTCAGATTCGTAATCTACATGATATTTCTGATCGATTGACATAACTTGCTTAAATCCGGATAAGTGTGGGAAGTCCGTTTGAATCTTCCCGGCAGGGAAGTTTCGAGAGAGTTGTTTGGATTCAGCGTGGTTTGTGTTGTGTGTGAAGAGTCTGTCCTCGAGGCCAGACCATTCACTCTCCAGATTGGGATACGGTCGGTCATCCTCTCTCTCAGCTCTTCATTAATTTTTAATAATTGTTTTATTATTTTGTATTTGATTTTTGTGTTGGAGTTTAATGCTTTTATTAAACTCCCATCTGTGGTTTCCGGTTTTGTTCATCTTTATTATTTGGTCTTATCATGGTTTGACTGAGCCAAAGGGGACTTTAAAAAAAAAGAAGAATTTGACAACCGTGTTATGTGATGTGTTCCTCTTGAGCGACCTAACAATCTCTACAAATGTTGCTTAGGATGATTCAGTGACAACTTTTCCCAATGACATTTTCCACCGTGGTAACCTCTTGAGGTCAAAAGTTAGGTCATTTGTGAAAACTTGTAAAACGACCTCTACAAATGTTGCTTGGCATCAGCAGGTGAACAACATTTATTAGTACGATTTTTCTCTCTGGTGACCTTAAGTGGTCACTACGTCTTAAGTCATGTATCTTGAAAAANATCCACACAATGGATCCACACAATGGATCCACTCAATAGATCCACATATTCTGCCGGGAAAGTAAAACTCAGCCGTTTCGTGTATTGATATAGCAATGGGTTAATTTTGCTATCAAAACAAAAATCGCTTAATCATATAACCGAAGTCCCGGAAACGGTTTCCGGGACTTTGGTTATGTGATTTAAGCGATATATAAATTCGAGGGGTTTCCGGGAAACCCCTCGAATTTAATGAGTTTGCCTAAAATTGCTTTCTTAAATTAAAAACGTCCCAACGTTTCGTATGTGCAATTGGCTCCTCTAAAAGTTTGGATTGAGAAGAGGCTTACATAAGCTGCTGTGCTGTAATTTCTCGTTTTATTATACCCTGCGCGATGGCAAATATTACCTATCACACGCTTTGTTGCCTCACTTGCACTACAGTGTGTATTAGTAACGAATGAACGGAGACACCCACTCTAACCAACCCTCACCTAATCCCATCATCAGTTATGGGCAAGAAATCTGGCTACGGGAATGACTTAACAGGAAGGGATGATACACTGAACGAATATATCCGAATTTAACCAACGCTTTTTCGTTTCACGCTTCCACGCATTCCCTTGTTACTGTCATATTTTATGCATTTCTTAAACTAAGTCTACCAGATTACCTCTCGTTAATGAATCATTTGTTCGAAGTGTCCCCTATCCATTCTCAAACAATGATTGAATCGATCGTAAAACCCCTGTTTTACATTTTGCAGTATCCATTATTTCCTGATATGACTCGTTTGGATAGCGGNAAATCCTGAGTCAGAGTCATGGAGAACGCTATTAAATATTCAGTCGACTCTTATTCTGGGTTACAAATCAAAATATAATTTACTTTAAAGCTAATTTTCAATAAAATAAACATCCTTGCACAAATATAACGGGGACTGGAAGGTATTAATTTTTTTTAAGGAAGGACGGGGACGGGACGAGACGGGGAAGTATTTTTTTCTGAAAAGACGGGGACGGGAAGGGGAGGCCTTTTATTATAAGACTGGATAAAAAGTTTTTAACTAAAGACGGGACTGAGACGGTTGATTTTTGTGCCAAATACTGGTATATAGGTCACTAAATGAGTCCTGACTCTCAAGATTCCTTGGAGTCAAGAGTCAGAATTAGAGTTTTGGAGAACACTGAGAATATGAAGTGGGTATTGTTTAAAAAGTAAATCGGGTTGATGTTTGACTGTTATATTTATTGATGACCTATGATTGACTAATTTTTAGTGTGGGTCTGCTTTAGTAAGTTAATCAAACCTTATGTTAATTTCTGTACATTTAATAAAGTAGTTACTTTAGTCCGGAAGTTGTTTTATCAATAATTATTTTTTAAATTAATTAACTATTAACTTGTAAACCCAGAGTAAGACTCGACGGACTATTCAGTTAAAAACACAAAACCATTCCTTCATCCACCCAATCACTTATCCATAATTTGCCCAAATATGAGTCGCACCTGAGGTGGGTGCTATCGAAACAAAACTGAAACCTGGAGTGGCTGGATTTCAAAAAGTGAAAGAAATATTTGTTCCAAACGATANTGCTATCGAAACAAAACTGAAACCTGGAGTGGCTGGATTTCAAAAAGTGAAAGAAATATTTGTTCCAAACGATATCACACGCTTTGTTGCCTCATTTGCACTACAGTGTGTATTAGTAACGAATGAACGGAGACACCCACTCTAACCAACCCTCACCCNACTACAGTGTGTATTAGTAACGAATGAACGGAGACACCCACTCTAACCAACCCTCACCTAATCCCATCATCAGTTATGGGCAAGAAATCTGGCTACGGGAATGACTTAACAGGAAGGGATGATACACTGAACGAATATATCCGAATTTAACCAACGCTTTTTCGTTTCACGCTTCCACGCATTCCCTTGTTACTGTCATATTTTATGCATTTCTTAAATTAAGTCTACCAGATTACCTCTCGTTAATGAATCATTTGTTCGAAGTGTCCCCTATCTATTCTCAAACAATGATTCAATCGATCGTAAAACCCCTGTTTTACATTTTGCAGTATCCATTATTTCCTGATATGACTCGTTTGGATAGCGGTAATGGAATTTTATAATATATACAAAAAGGTTTGGCGGAAGCCCCATGGTTCGAATAAATACGCCGCAATAAACAAGGAAAACTCAAAAATCACTATTTCGGAAAAGGCAAAAATTATTAGTTATTACTTTTACCGCTTATCAAACTTATTTTTATTTTCATCCTTTTCCGCTTGATTTAAATACTACAACAATAAAAATTTTTTTTTTAATATCAAACTGCAAATCGTTGCCCATAACTGATGGTGGGATTGGGTGAGGGTTGGTTGGAGTGGGTATCCCCGTTCGTTTGTTACTAATACACACTATAATGTGGGTTCCATAGCCTTCCCGTATCTTCCCGCACCCCTCCCACGGGTTGCCGCAGCCCTCCCGTGAGTTCCCGCATCAAAGCAAAGTGTAAAATTGAAATCAGTGTCACCCAAATACTGTCCCCTCCACTAATTCGTCAGTCAAAATCGATTCGATAGGCGAACTGGTTGTTTACATGTTTTTAATCGATTTCCCTATAGTAGCACGACTTTTAAGTATAAAACAGTGAAAAAACTGCACCTCTAACACCACTAACTAATTAATACTAATTATCAGTAACTCGACGGTAAAACATTGGAATCCATTCCATTCTTCCATCTGCATACTTACCGCTACTGCCGTTACAACTGAAAATGTTAAAAAGGAATAATACATGGGATATAAATCTCCAATCAAGCAAAAATCCTAGAAATTTTTCGACCCCCCCCCCCCCAAACCTTATGTTGCAAATTAACACCCCTTGCTAAAAAGTCTAATTCCCGTTTCTATAGAGAAATCGATTAAAAACATGTAAACAACCAGTCGTCTATCGACTCGATTTGGGCTGACGAATTAGTGGAGGGGACTACCTATGTTATGAAATAATTTTTTATTTCAATTTCGAATGAATGAAATAGTTAGTAATTCGACTTAGATTCGACTTCCAAGTTAGAAATGTGACTAAAACCAAGGCGAAAAGGCGGCAGATGAACATCCAACAAAAGAATTAAAAAATTTCGACATCAGGATTTGATATCAAAGTCAAAATGCCAGATTTTTCACCTAGTCCAATTCATAGCACTCGGAAGACTTTTACTAACCAACTGCTTAAAATCTACGTATCCTTGTTCATGGAACCGAGTCGTATTTTGCATCCTCTTACTCTAAAGTGTGGATAAGACGCCCTCATGGATATGACGCCCTGGTTCATAAGACGCGATTTTTCCCGCTTAAATTTATTTGCATCATAAGACGCGTCCCGCTGATAAGACGCCCCAAATTTTGCTGCAACGTTCATTGTAAGATATAATGTTGTTTTTAAATTCGACTGAAAATGGACAAAAACACAAAACAAGACAGAATAGAAAATCCTACACAGTTAGTAACCGGAAGTCATGGAAATAGATATTGACCATGAGGAGACTGTAACTTCGAGCCACCTTCAAATATCTGATGATGAAGAGGAATCATTTGAACTCCTTGGCGATGTTTTTGATGGTTGGGACAGCGATAGTCAAGATTTAGAATAAATNGAAGAGGAATCATTTGAACTCCTTGGCGATGTTTTTGATGGTTGGGACAGCGATAGTCAAGATTTAGAATAAATATTATAGTTGCTTTCTTTAGCGATAAAATAAACTTAACATTAGTCGCCTCTAAATTATTCCTCCAAAAAACCTTNATTATAGTTGCTTTCTTTAGCGATAAAATAAACTTAACATTAGTCGCCTCTAAATTATTCCTCCAAAAAACCTTTGATAGACGCGTCTTATCCACGCGACTTTAGGGTACTTAGTTTATTAGTTCTTTAGTTTGAGTTTAGATTTAGAGAGTAAGAAGGTTCCGAGTGCCCGGGTCATTAGGTAATTGGGTTGGGTGAAACGTAGAATGTTTTGACTCGGATGTATTTGATTTAAAAAATAAAATTGAGATTGGTTAAAAGTTAATTAGCTAATCATTCATTAGGCGAAGTGCTAATCTGCAAAACAAGCTCGAAACATTACTCTAACAGTGTAGAAGTAGAGAGAAAAATTCGGTAAACCTAGAGTCAACCAGACTCCACTTGATCTATGCTTTTATATTTCATTGTAAGCTGGTTAGATTCTGCCTAAGATTACTCAATTTTGAGTCGTTCTTTAATTTATTCACTTTTTATTAATAGCCAAACATGATGAAGCCACCGGATGCTCCGCCGTCGTGGTATTGCGACTTCAAAATTCCAACTAATATTCTCCCAATGTTCCAGCCGTTGGTTTACCTAATCGGCCTCCAAGTTGAAAATAATCAGGTTCATAGGAGTTTTTGGGAACTTCTTAATATGCACAATTCAGGGAGAGATTTCCAACCAAAATATGTAAATGTACTCCTTGACAATAAGTTTCGTGATAAAAAGACGAAGGCAAGTGACGTATTCTTAAGTTTTGACTCTCATAATTTTTACTGTCGGCTCGAAGGATCTCCAAGTTCAATTTCACTCCACTTCAGCGTAATCGGATTTATTGTTAGAGTAGGATTGAGCCATAGACAGCGACATAGAGGAAAACCCTACCTGTTCCCCGGGGGGGGTCCTTTTGGTCAAATATCAAAAAAATTAGTGGGGTGGTTCGAACTGTTGGTAAAACAAAATTAGTTGATTTTCGTATGGGCTGGTTATTTGGGCTTTATGCCTATTTGCTCCAGTATTCGGAGTGTGTCTCAGTTTAGGTGAAAGGTTCGCCACAAGACAATCGAGAGTTTAATCGGACTACAGCGCCACAAAGGGGATGGGTTGCTTCTAGTGATGCAACCGTTTCGTTTCG